>JANHFX010015810.1:0-10415 GCA_027560015.1 Chloroceryle amazona
CCATGGGGGGCTTGGAAACCCCTCCAGGGGTCACGGGGACTCCACCACTGCCCTGGGCAGCCTGGGACAGCCCTGGAGGGGAAGAAATTGTTCCTCAGCTCCAACCTGAACCTTAGATTGCAGCTCAAGGTTTTTAACTGCTGCTACAAATTGTGGGTGTATGAACACCTACTCTGACCAGAAAGAAATGCCCAGTTTAGGTTGTTTTTTTTTTGGACAGCCTCTTCAATTACATTTTTAAATGTTTGGGAGGATTTGCTTGATGGGCAAAATTAACAAATGTATGCTTTATTTTTACATATTATCCCCTCATCTCAGAGCTGTCCCCCATCCATTGCCTCCCCTGGTTAAGGCTTTTCTTACATGTTTTGCAATGGTTGTAGCTCTCTCTCTCCTACATGTGTCCGTAATCAGATAAATAACCGAAGGTTTCCACATCCTCAGCAAGCCCTAGAGCATGGTAGAACCTCCTCTATTTTTATAGTTCCATTTTAGGTCACACCCTTCCGATGAGATCTTAGAGCAAAAGCTCCCTTTCTACTTACAGTGAATTTTGCTGCTTCTGTTCAGCCCAGAGTTGTTCAGCAGCTCAGTGTCCCTACTTCCTGCCTCTGTGCAGCGTAGGATGCTCTGTACGACTCACGTACAATGGCCTTTTTCTGCTTGCCCCATTTTGTGTTCATTTTTCTCAGCTGCTGAGACAGAACCTTCCCTTGGGTCCTGGCTCGTGACAAGTGCCCACGTACGCTGGTTAGTCTGAGGGTATTTATGGGAGTGGGTCAACAGGGCCACTCTGCTGTCTCCTGCCCTCTCTGTCCCTCAGCATAACCCCGGGGGTTTCTTCACCTGCTTTAGGAGAAGTTGTATCTAAATCACTGACCTGTTTTCTTCCTTTCATGCTCTTCGTGCCTCTCCTCAGAAGATGACAGCTTGTCTCCCAGGACAAAGAAGCCAGCGCGAGGCAGTCCCCTCTCCTGCTGAAGGCGGACAACACTGAAAAAGAACATGCAGGGTAAAGTCCCTCAGTGGTCAGGGGATTCTGAGCCATCACAGTTTCTCAGGGACAGTCTGGTGGACTCAATGGCCCAAAGCCAGGGCTAAGTCCTGGGGTCCCCCCTTGCTCATGCAGCTTGCTGCCGGTGATGCAGCCATCTCCCCACCTGTCAAGGAGCCAAGGGATTTTCACCCAGTACCCCCAAAAGGTACCCTGGTCCTACCTGCTGTGGCAGAACAGGAATTGCTGTGGGGGGTCCCCTATGGCACAGAGAGCCTTTAGCTGTTTGCAGAGGTAACGTGGTTTATTTGTGCTTTCAGGCACAGTTCATGCTGACAGGGAGCTCCTGTCCTCCCTGCTGCAAAAAGTCACTCTGTTGGAACAAAAAATAGAGAAACAAGCACAAGAAATCCAACTGAAGGTAAAAATCTTGCCTCTTACTGAGCCTGTTCTGTGCCCTGCTCTGACAGTTGAAGCCACGGTAGCGTTACACCTGCTCAGACCCAGTCTGGGCTAAACCGAGGTAATCTGCAGCCTGCTTTGTTAATTACACAAACGAGCCTGTGCAAAGCAGTAGAGCAATTATGTCAGTGGAGGGTCCCTGCTGCAAGTCCTTAAAGACAAGACTCTGAGCAGCCTTTCAGTGGAATCATGAGCTGTTTGTTGGGCTTCAGACCTTTCTTTTCTTCCCGAGCCAACAGCTGCTCACACAGCAGAGCCCACGAGTCCGTGTGTCTGCCTACAGCTCTTGTGCAGATGGAAAAGGGAGATATAGGTCAGTGTGTCCCTCACCTATTCCTGCAGCAGTGTATTTCTATCCCACTCCCCCTCTGAGTCCAAGGAAGGTATCTGTGATGTTGGCACAGCCTTTCTGACCCTTATTTTGCCTGTCTCGAAGTGGGGCGAGTTCATGCACCACTGGCTCACCTGGCCAGGACTAATTGTGCAAGGAGCTAACCTGGGTCATTATTTGTTCTGGTCCTGAAGGACAGGAGGATTGCTGACCTCGAAGAGAAGATGAAGACTGTTCAGAAGGGAGAAGGTAAAAACTGTTCTACCCTTAGCACCTTGCTCCTACCCCTGGGAGAGCTGCAGAGCTCTTGGTACTGCAAGGGAGCAGGCTTGGAGACTTCCTCTCGGAGCCTTAACAGCCCAAGAGCCTCTTTGGTGAGCGGTATCAGTTACACACACGTGGTACCGTTTGCCAAAGCTTTATACCTACATCTGTTACGTGGCTTTTCTGCTGCAGCACAAAACATGATTTCCTGACCTATTTTCTCTGGGTTACTAAGTTTCTGTGAGCACAGATCAACCCCACAGACACCTGAGGATGTCAGAAAAGAATGGTAAATACCGCAGAGTTCAAACAGCCTGGAAAACCAGAGAAACAGCTAAACAAACCCAAAAATCTACCTGGGGTTTTGAGCAGCATTAACCAGGCCCATAAGGCAGCCTAACTCTAAATTGAGCCCAGCTCTGAGTAAGTCACCCAAGGGCTTTCCCCTCCTTTCAGTTCCTTGGAATCCATCAGCTCTCCAGCTGAGCCCAGACACATTTCCTACAGCGGCTGAACCATCTTGTTAGCACAAAGCTGCGGTAAGCTCTCTATTTCCTGAGCAGAGAGCAAGAATATGGCCCATCAAACCACAAACATGTGTTTTGTGCCCCATTGCTCATTGTGCTAGCTCCTCAGCCTGGGTTTCTGGATCCAGCTGCAGTGGACAGCTGCTTATTTTATAACAAGTCCCTTAAGACTGACTAAGTCAAGAGATTCCCCTGGTGGAATTGCCAACAGCACTGCTCACATCAGCTTCCTGCAGCACAAAACTGCACCGGTATCGTTCACAGTGATCTTTTAATCTATCAGCATCTTAATCAAACTGCTGCAGGCTGAATTGTCAGGGACCAGCATGCAGAGTTCACACTGAGCTCCTGAGTCATACGGACTCGAGTTCGGTTATGGTGGAGGCAGGTGCTGCTGGGGCACCAGCACTATGTGACACGGGCTATCGGTAGCTGCTTGTTGAGGATGTGCACTAGAAAAGCGAGTCTTCCCTTTCAGATGCTCCTGATGCACCCGCAGCAGAGGAACTGGAAATTAGGTGCCTTCAGCTGCAGACCCAGGTCTGGGAGATGGAGGTGAGCCACCTGCTTCACTTGCCCTGAGCCACCTGCACCTTGGGTTTGAGATCGTTGCAGTCCCAGGCTGCTTGGTCTCTTTCAAGCTGCCACTGTGGCTGCTGTTCTGCACCTCACCCCTCGGAAAAGAAAAAACAGGTTGTGTATGAGCCACAGGGCAGAGGGAAGCTTTTAATACCTAAACATTTGTGCCTCCTACAAGATTCTTCATTCTGATTTCTAGGACTGTAGAAGTATTCTTTGCAGCTCTTTACAGGCTTGAGAGATTGTGCCACTACTGATACTTTTATTCTCCCTTTTGCCTCCTCCTAGTAGAGCTGCTACTACTACCCTGCCAGTGAGTTTGTCTGTCTGCCAGGACCAGAGACTCCCAAGCCTCTTTCACCCCCCCTTCTTCTGCTTACAGTCACAGATGACTACTCTCAGGCTTCCATTTCTAGTTTTCTGAAGCTCTGGTCTACAACACTGACTTTACCTTCTTCTTACAGCAGTTTCTAAATGACTATGGTCTGATTTGGGTTGGAGACAGACATGATGAACAGCTGGAAGATTTAGAATCACTCAAGGATGAAGAAGAGCTGCCAGCACGGAGGCTCTGGAAACCAGGTAAAGCACCAGCCCTCTTTGCTGAAGCAGCTGTCCTAGCTCCTGCTGCGTGCTTTGAGAAGGAAAGACACTCCCCAGAGTAGACAAGCATCAAAGACCCAGGATTTAGGTCTTCAGAATTTGTGTTCTGTGCCGAGGTGTTCACATCAGTCCCTCTCAAGGACAGAGACACGGAGCAATTTAACAGGAGCTAAGCCAGGCAGAGCCTTGCTATTTTATATACCTGTATTCTGCAAGCCCCATTGAGGGAAAGAGAAGAGAACCTGCTGGCTCAGCCATTTGAAGGATACCCTCACAGCAGCTGCTTCTAGAAGTGTTCACATACCCTAAATGTGTGAAGCTTGATCGCTCCAGTACCTCTGACGTAAAATGGGCGGAAAAGGGAATCAGATGCTTGTAGCTGTAGTAACTCACCCATATTGTCCAGCTCCATCAGAGAGCATTGTTTGCCTTTCCTCCCAACCACCACGTGAGTGGATTAATTGAGACCTGATTGTGCTGTGTGGGGTCCAAGCATACTTGGCAATGGCTTCTTAGGAAGCGGTAACAGAGAAAAAAATAATACTACTTGGGCTGTACAGCCAATGCTGCTTCCTAACCACTATTCAAATATTGGCTAACTGGCCCTTCCCCCCTCCCTTAGATGCAGGAGGGGAGAAAAGAGGCAAAGCAGTTGAACTGATTGTCACTGTTGTCAGCTCACCCTTTTCTAAGGGAGATTTCCTCTGCCTTCTTTTATCAAATGGTAAAAAAGCAGAACAGAAAACACCCCAGGCTTTATCTCTACCTACTTCTCTTCTTTCATTTCCTCTTCTGATTTCATTTTTCTGTCCCATTACAACTCTTTTACTGCTTCAGCCTATCACCCACCTCCAGTACCCAGATAAACATCCGCAGCAGCGTCCCAGCAGAGCAAGTGATCTGCTGGTGGCAAGGAGCAGGCAGCCAGCTGTGTTTACACTGGCACTTCTTCAGCAGCCCTGGCCTGATCCCTCTAGCCCATCCAACCCATGAAGTTCCCGACTGTGCCTTTCACGGCACCACGTTAAGGGACAGCACCACGCTCCTAAAATTGCAACCAAAGGCAAGGAGTGGAGTGTGGTCTCTCAAGAGCTGCGTTCACAGCCGGCTGTGGAGTTATGGCAGCTCATAGCTTGTTGCCCTGCCCTGTAGTTTCACACACACCCATGTCAGCCCGGCAGTGCTGCATCACAGCACCAGCGTTGCACCACACTTTGCAATAAGCACAGAAAATCCCAAAGCACGGAGAGGTGGCACAGCCCAAAAAGGTCAGGACTCAAACACGCCTCGAATGCAGATGGAGGTGAAAGCTGCTTGGCCAGCATCCCCTTCCCCCTGTAACTCTGATACTCTGATCCCCCCTCCCAGGTGACGCGGTTGTTTCCCAACAGCAGATCGATTTTGATTTAATCTTGGAAAAGGTGAAGGATTTGAATGTGTTGGCTGGAGAAGGCATTTCTCAAATTGAGCACACGCCTCGGGGTGCTCAGCTGAGACAGCCCGAACCCCTCCCTCTGACGCTGTATCAAAATGGGATCGTCATGTTTGATGGAGCCTTTCGGCCCTACGAGGACCCGTCCACACAGGTATGGAAGGGTCTGTAGAGGAGTGAGACTTCGAGCCGTGCTGCTGTCATCTGCTAAGCCTCAGGAAAGCACGCGTGTAGGAGCAGGGCTTGGGAGCTCAGCTCAGCCCTGAAAAGGAGCAGCTACTGAGACCTCCAGCTTCTCACCTGCATTCCCATGGTGCCTTTAAAGACTAAAACCAGCCACACCAAGACCGACTAGAAACAGAGCTTTAGAGTCTTTGAGGCAGACTCTTCTGCACAGCAATACCACCACAAACGGGAGTTACCCAGAAGAAATAAATCAGTCATGAGACAAATAGAAAGTCTGAGGTATGACCACAAGCTCCTCTTTTGTTTCAGCAATGCCTGCAGGACATTACAGATGGCTATTTTCCTTCGGAGCTGCAGCTGCGCTACCCAGACGGCATCCCTTTGCAGGTAAGCAGCACAAACCCCTATTCCTCAGCTTCTTAGAAGAAATGACTCTCTTGTTTCCCAAGAAAACCGGTCAGGTTTCTTTCACCAACCTGCTGGATTCTCTCCCCAGTGAATGAAGTTTGAGGTTTGTGAACACGGCAGCCAGGCTGTGTTCTGTGCACGCGTGCCTCGGGGAAAGGGCGGTCGGGAGCACACGTGCTACAGCCGTTACAGGAAATAAGTGAGTGTTTCTGTGTCAGGATCGAATGGTTTCTCTGCCTCAGTGAGCCTTGGCTTGGAACAAGACTTCTAAGAGCAATGCAGGCTCTGCAGAAGAGAAGTGGCAGATGTAGCATCTGAAGGGCTGTGTAATAAAAAGGATGAAAAAAAAAAATATCCCCAAGTTCTCAAATAGTTCTCGGGGAATTTTTTTTGAAACCGGATTGAACAAGTATCTCTCAAGGAGGGTATGAGGAGAGTTTATCTGGCCAGGATTTAAATGGATTTGGCCACCTGAGGTTCTTTCGGGGCCCACTTTCTGATTTCTCAGAAATGGCAAAAAGCCAAGGCCACATTTTCAGGCAGAGTCTCCAAGGACTCTAATCTAGGACTTCAAGTGTATCTGAAACGTAAGCAGGCACAACCAGAGGGGCTTGAGGGATCCACCAGGATTTGCTTTGTTAGAGAGCCTAGAGGAGCTGAAAATGCCTTTCCTTGAGTTTGGACAGCTGGAGCAGCTTCCAAGGACACAGCTCTCTTGGTTTCATTTGGGGTTCCTCACTCTCAGCTGTCCTCGCTGTGCTCTTTTGGGTGCTGATGCAGTGAGAACAAGCTTATGCAACAGATTTGCTTATGGCAGTTGGCCTTAATTCAACAGGTCACCGACAGAAGGGACGTGGTATTTCGGGAGAGACACCTTCCAGGGAGTTTTCCTGGCCATGGTCAGGTGGTTGGCCATTCAAAATCAAGTGAGGTGCAGGAAACCACTGAGATCCCAGGTAAATTCTTAAACATGAGTCAAAAAATGCAGCTATGTCAAACCCTCAAAAAATGCAGGGTGTCCTCCCATTACATCCTCCTAAAGAAGGAGACAAAAGGTAATAAAAGACCATAAGATCAGGAGGGTTCCAAAACCATACCTGCCCTGCACCTTTCTGAAAGGCCAAGCTCCTCCTAACTTCACTTTTATCAGCATCAAATAGACCCTCACAAGATGAAAAATTCTCCCAGAGTGTAAAAATGGTCACAGTTTCAGTTTTTCCTGTTCTTGGCAGGGCTTCCCAGGCTCCTACCCCCTGTGCACCCCAGCTGTGTGTGGGACGGGCTGCAGAGCTGCTCGCTGTTGATGTTGACAATCAACCATTTAGTGGGCCAGAAAGTGGGACAAGCTTCAACTGGGGAGACAGAGAGACAGCTTCGGCCCAGCTAGGGGAGGTTAGAGCTCTCCCTGTCGGCTGTTGCGCTCTCATTTCACCAAATCAGCCTGTTCTAGGGGGAAAGTTGTTTGTCAAAAAGCTCACACGCGGACACACCTCCCCTCTGCTCGGGCAGGTGCCAAGTTCTCCTTGGAGCAGTTTCTCAACAAGCTTTCCAAGCCCTCAAAACACAGAGAAGTGCCCAGTGTCCAAGATTCAGCCAGAGGAGCACAGCAGGTAGGAGTGGACCCCCTGCCCCAAACACCCACAGAGAGAGCCCAGCGGCGATTCCTGGGGCTCAGCACCCTCACAGCACCAGCACCCCTCTTTGGGCCTCTTGGCACTGCAGAGCCTCCTCCTCCACCCAGAGAAGCTCCATCAGAGCACATGTGGCACTTTGGCACCTGCTTCTGGGCTTTCCTGTCACCATTTGCTCTCTGTGCAGAGCAGGCACTGGTGATGCTCACCTGGTTTGGTTTCAGAGCTCGGATGGGATGTGGAGCAGCAAAGAAATCCTGGTGGAGACACCCGGGCTGCCTGCCCCAGAGAGGTACAGAAACAGCCCCTCCATCCCTCCCTGTCAGGCTCTCATCCTCCTCCCAGTCCATCAAAAGGTTTATTTCATGGGTTTCAGTTGATGAAGTAAAAGGACTTGCCCCTTTTATCTTATATCTTAGAAATAATTAGGAAAAAAAGGCCAAGTTTGGTCTTTTGGGAAGACCACTGAATTGCTCATGGCGAACCAGTCATCTCCTACAGCTCTAACAAAAGTTTATGTTGTTCAAAATACTCCTTACTTATTGCTGGGCCTAAGAGCTACAAACCATCTAAAAAGCTGTTTGTGAGGATGTTAAATGGGAGAATTCCTCCAGGAAACTGATGCCTGAGTGGGAAGTCATGTTAACAACACCTTGCCGCTCATAGTCTTCTGGCAAGTTGAGACCCAAATAGCTAAAGAAAAAAAAAAAGTCAATCAGATTATTTTTAATCAAAAAAACTAGGGCAAAGAACTTCCCAGACAGCACTGATCTAAAATGAACAAGCTAAAAAAGGTCAGCAACCCTCTTTCCAAGGCACCTCTAAGCAGGAAAAACAAAGCAGCGGTTTGGTTTGGGGGTTGATCTCTCACCTGCTGTCAGATGGGGCCCAGTTCATCTCAAGGATGTCCCCAGTGGTGAAACACCTCCACCCAGTTCACCTCACCCCGGCAGCACAGAGGCTCTGCCCGCTGGGGAGAGGTCACAGGCTGTGCCACCAGCAGAGCCCTCGCTCCTCAGCTGACGAGGTTTTCTCCAGGGGGAAGAGGGCTGAAGGGGTTGAAGTTTCTGCCCCTGTCTGCACCCTTCGTATCAAATCCGAGAGCGGGGAGCAGACCTACATGGTAAAGATGCTGCTCACAGAAACCATAGGGGACCTGCGGCAGCAACTCGCCCACGCCAGGTAGGTCCGGGAGTCCTCCCTCCCCACCCAGCTCTGTAGAGCCCCAGGGAAGGTTTCTCAGCTGGTGCTGAAAGCCCTAGAGCTGATCAGGGAGATCAGCCTGAGCCAAGCAGGGCTGGGTGTTACAGTTCAGCCCCAGGAGCTGCTGAGCACCCTCTGCTGCTTTGGCTCCCCCAGAGATGCTCTCGGGCAGCACTGATGGGGTCAAGCTTTGCTCTGAGCATTTAATACCCACCTGACCAAAAAGCTGAGACAGCAGCAGAGATAAAGCCTCTTTTGTCCTCTCAGAATTGCCACCTGCCCCAGGTCCAGCGCTGCCTCTGCTTCCTCTCAGCTGCTCAGCAGCACTCACCTGACTGGTGCCACCATTCCCAAGGTGCTGGTGCAGCCTGGAAGCCAAACTGCAGCCTCCACCTTGGCTAACGGATCTGCTGCTGGGCAAACACCACCCTTTGCTCAGCCAGCTCTATGTCCCAACACATTTAATGCAGCCCAAGGGGTCACACGTCCCTTTGGGACAGTTCCAGATGGCTGACGAGACCCCTTTGCTCTCTCCTCTTCCCCATCCTGTCACAGGCCCTAGCCCTGGCCTGTCTGAGCCCACAGTGAGCTCATTGCTGTTAGGATGCTGGAGCTCCTTCCCAGCTGCAGCTGTGTGGCCTGGGATAGCCGCCCTGCGCCTGGCTGGTTGCAGTTTGGGCAGGAAGCCCTTTTTTTCTTCTTGGCCCATGCTTGTGAAACGATCTCTCCCTCTGCTCTTACATAACTGCAGCTGGGTCAGCCAGAACATCCCAGCAAAACCTGGGGGGAATCCTGCACGTAGGAAAAAATGTGCTGTTCTTTCCTAGGGGTGGAGACTCTGACTCGTATGAGATCATCAGTACCTTTCCCCAGACGGTGTACGCAGACAACTCCAGGAGCCTGCAGGAATGTGGCTTGTTCCCCAATGCCTCCTTGCTGCTGCGGAGAAGAGACCCCTCCCAAAAAGCAGGGACAGGGCTGCAAACAGCTAAACAGCAAGAGCTGCTCACCCCACGAGAGGAAGGAGCTGCCTCGCACCGTTAGCCATTAAAAGCTCCCCTGGCTGGGAAGGGAGGAGAGCAGTGTCTCTACGTTTAGTGTCATTGCACCATTACCTGGGATGAAGAGGAGAGCTTGGAGGCAGCAGTTTAGCCTCTCCCTTTGGCAGTGGGTGCCAGACCCAGTCCTGCTGCCCCGTGGGTGGGTGCTTTTCCCTAAGATGGGTGGGCTCCTAACACAGAACAGTTCTATCAGCTGAAAGCCAAGGCCTGGTTTCTCCTCTCTGCTGAAGGTTACCCAGGCTGATCCCTGCCTTGGGAAGGCCACCAGCTTTATGCTGGTACTGGGCACTTGCTTAGCTGGGCTCAGGGATTGTCTACAGCAGGACAGACAAACAGCCAAGGTCAATTTGCTTTCCATACACAGCTGCTCCTCAGAGATTTCAACTGCACTTACTCCCTGAGAGAAACAAGCTCAGTTACATGGTCCCTGGTGAAGCTAAAGCAAGAGGCCATGAGCCATTGCAACCCTGGGACAGTGCCAGCCCCACCTTGGCCAGTAGATCCTGCTACTGGGTTTCCTGTACGTGAACAGCCCCTTCCCTTGGACAGCCCCCAGCTCCCGCAGGGCCCAGGCTCGTGGCCACACCGAGCTGCCAGCCCCACTTCCCTCCCTCCCTTGCAGCCGCCCCTCTGTAGCGTCTGGGTCTTCCGGTCGCGGGTTCGCCCGTGCTGCTCGGGTCTCGAGGTCGCCCCTTCTGCTCGGGTCTCGAGGTCGCCCCTTCTGCTCGGGTCTC
>JANHFX010015814.1:2726-29632 GCA_027560015.1 Chloroceryle amazona
ATGTAATAGAAGCATTATATTCATTTTTATTTATAAAATGTCACAAGTTTACAATAAAACTGCAGTTGGATGAATAACCTCTGCATAATTTATTCAGCAAATCTTCTAAATTAATGCCTACGATCATTTTTTTGTGCCCTTTTTTTTTCCTTTGAGTTACTTTATTAACAGTGTTGACATCCATAATTGAATGAAAGGAATTGATTATGAAATTTTGGTTTTGTAGTTTCATTTTTAGTGAATATGCAGGTTACACAATTTATCTCTGCTGAGATTTATTTTAAATAGAAATAAGAAAGTTTTATGAGTAGTTAGTGATGTACTTCAGGTGTTCACCTCTGAGGACATTTCTGTCATTTTTACTCTGTGGACATCTTGACTTGTAGGCTGAGGGAGAGGGTGAGATAGCTGGGAGAAGAAACACTGATGTGTTGTTTCGTGGTGACATTGCTACTGTATGGCAGTCTGTACTAATTGGTGCCAGAAGCAGCATTTACTCTTGGCCAGCTCATGTGTCGCTCTTGAAGGCAGAAGAAAAATAGCACCCTCAGTTACGATGTAAATGGGCAGTGTTGCAAGGATCTGGAAGAAATACTGCAGCTGATTCAGGAATAGATGTCTAGGGACAGAAATTGCAACTTTGATGCATGCTCTCCTATCCATTCAAACTTGTTTAGACACCAGAATTCCAGACTTGAGGCTGTACTGTATTATAATTAATTTGTCAAACCCAGCTCGCTACAGCTATTCTCATTTGTATGCTTATTTTCACATGGAAAGATACAATGAGATCTTGAGCATGCTAGTTTGTTACCTTGGCAATAGAGGGGTTTGCCAAAAGAGTGATAAAATGTATCTGCTGTCACATTGGAATTTAATTTTCTTCTTGCATATTCTTATTGATATTTTTATCCTTTTTTTGCATAGTGTGGCTAACAACGAGCTCTTTTTGCAACTACTTCTTTGTTCTGCTGGATGGAGGTGCTCTCAAGGTGTAGGCAAATGCTTTTACTTTTCCCTGAAATAGGAGTGCAGTTCTAGTTAGACAAAGCCATTCGGGTTTAAAGGTCAGTACTGTCCTGCTGTAGGCAGTAGCATCTTAAATTGCTGTACCTAGATCTCTAATCTGTCTGGGATCTGTGAAAGAAGTCTGGCAGGAGAGACTTTCCGAGGAACCCTGAGCTTCATGGGAATGCGATACAGCAGGGTTTGTCTCTTGGCTCTTTTACCTGCAATTGTCAAGCTAGTGTTGTGAAAAATGCAAGGGTTTTTTTCCCCAGTTTTTATTCTCCATATGTAAATTTTGGATTACTGGCCAAAAATAGACAGCAGAAGATTTAAAGAATTGAGAAGTAAATTTTGTCAGCAACTTCCAGTAATACAATGTAGAGTTAAAAAAAGGCAAGGTCAAGGCAGAGGAATGAATTACATGTGAAGCATACCTATGAAATACACAGAACTTAAGTCTCCTTGGGATTCATATATGTAGAGTCAAGGGGGTCACCTCACTAGTCATTCATTTGTCCATTATACCCTTGCTACCAAGGTACCGTGTGACAAAAACTAAGCCGCTGCACAAGAAGATTTAGACCCAGGTCTGTGAAACTCATCAGAAAGAATTCCATTAATTTATGGTGTACTGTTAATGTAAGAGAAAAACAGGCCAGTATTTGCATTTCCCATTTGTAATAATGGTTATGACAAAAGAAATAGTGAGAAGGACGGAAAGAAAAAAAAAATCTCATGGAATTGTGACTGGTCACTATATACAAAAAAGCAGGAGTATTCAGATAAGACTGTTCAGATCTTCATCAACTCCAGGCTCCAGTGCACTGTGCTGTCTTACTGGCTTACTGGAACAAAACCGAGACACGGCAGCCCTAACAGCTGTGCAAGTTGTGAATTCCATGTGAGCCGTGTTGCGATACCAGTGAATCTTTTTAAATCTGGCCAGGGTGACCCTTTCAGGGTAAGCAAGTTGAGTTACTTAGATTGCCTTCCAGCAAAAGTTAAGATGTTCTACAAAGGGTTGCATGCTGAAAGCATGGAAAATGAGTTTAATAAAAAAAGAGCAGAGACACGATCTCAGACTTTCTGTGTTGAAGTAATTTTATATTTGCCAATGAGTGAACTGTTTGGGGTTTTAGGGTTGCCAGGGGAAAATAGCTGAAGTTTTTCCATTACTGGTTTAGAGGCATATTTGCCCTCAACAACCTAGACTCAAAAATTTGTTACCTGTGTAGAAAAGAAAGAAATTATTAATGACATCTGTATTTCTCATGACACAACATTCATGAAGTTTCACATCAGTAGGATTACTGCTGCAAAAGGCAAGCCCGGTGGTCTACAAAGACTCCCACCCTGGGGGGACTGTTCATTTTCCACTTCTCATTTTTTCATTGTGCACTAGATCGAGACTTTAAAGAAGGACACTAGGTGTTGTGTAGAGTCCTCAATGTTCATGAGACCTGCATTGCATTTTGTATAGCTTCTTAAGTGTTTAAGTATTAATTTGTTTTCAAAGGAGCTTATCGTGTTCTCAAGTCCCTTAAAAAGTATGAAGAGACAGTGGTGCAGGGCTACAGTCCCACTTGTTTCCAGCAGGATTTGGTCCCTAAATGGATGCAACATGGAAAAGTTCACATTCTGCCTCTGCAAAGTTTATTTTAGTCAAAGTTACAGCCTAGAAGAAATTCGCGTGCAGCAGGAGTTTTCAGTCACTGAAAGCACTTGGAGTAACTCATCCTTAAACTGCAAGATACCCTGTCTCTCTCCCTGGTTTTGAACTGCTGCTGGCTGTAGTGCTGGGGCAGGTTGCATCTTGGATGGTTTTGTTTTGTAAATGCTTCATTGAAGTATTGTCCCAGCACTTGTTGCTTTGCAGAGATCTCATGTTCCAAAGTCTCTGAAAGAGGAGTGTTGCTTGGCAATGGCTTTGAGTGTAATTAGAAGATGACTGGAGATTATCTGTGTCGGAGTGGCTTTAGACTGGGTCAGTGATAGACACTGTTGTGGAGGAAGGAGGCAGAGGCTTTGAAAAAATACGTTACATTAAAGAAGCCCACATGTTCCTGCGCTCCTCCCCATGAAGGAGGCAGCAGCTCGGCTGGCTCACTGATGAAGTCACAACAAGAGCCAGTGCTTGGGGAACAGGAGTTTCTCAGAACCCACTTGATTTTTGTAAGACTTGAAGTACTGGATTTTTTTTTTTTCCTAGACTGGGTATTTTCAGAAGGGAAAGAGTCTCTTTGTGAAGAGTGAGGGAAAACTCGACCTAAAAAAAGTGTCTTTTATCTCCTCATCGATCCTCCTTAGAGGAGCACACACAGTAATATGATGTTTTTAGCTGAGTGTTACTTACAAGTATAAAAATGTTTACTTTTCTCTACTTATCTAAGTAAAACTTTAACTTAGTTTGAAGGAGCAGCGTTTTAGATAGCACTAATATGAAAAATATAGTTTCAGTTTCTATTTTGCTGTATAACATCCACCTGTAATGATACAATATTAGGCAAATAATGATTGGGAATTTTTTTTTTCTTAGAAATTAGCCTGTAAGGGCAGATCTCTATTAGCTTTAGTTTTACTCTTTGGTACCAGGACTTACACTCGCTAATTGCTCTGACCTGTCTTCATTAAGAGTAACAGCGTGAAGTTTTCACATGGGACACGCATCTCATTGCCAGCAATGCTGATATTATGGTTTTCTGCTATCTAGACAAGGAGTAACATAAATTGCAACAAAACCAGTGCTTCAGCAGTAAAGTACAAACTGAATAAATAATAAATGAAAAGAAGTAATAAACTTCACTGATTCTAGGAAATTACTTTAAAACGTTTTAGTGACACCTAAAATTGAACTAAGTAGCACAGAAAGACAGGGTAAAAAAAAACATTTGTACACAGAAAATTTGAAATGAGAGAGAAAGGGAGAGATTTGAAAATTTGTCCTTCTGCTTCACTTGAAATATTAAGAAGGCCATATTTTTATACCAGTATGTCAGTACTGAGCTACATAGAATTTAAAATGCTCAGGTAAGGGATTTATAGTGGCAGAGCAGTTTGATGCACTGCTAGACACTGATGCATCCTTCTTGGAAGAACTCAAGTGTTTTAGCTAGGTTGCTTTCAGTCCTTGCAGCCCCTCTGAGCTGAAGCAGTAGGATCTTCTGATTTAACAGTAATGAATATAGTGGAGATGTCAAAGAGAGTGAGCAGGTATGTCCTCCCATTATGAATACCAGGAGATGATCCATCAGTACCACCAAAGCAATTTCAGTTCCACGTTTAGGCCTGAAACTGCACTGCACAAAATTTAAGATACTGCTTTCAGTGAAATGAGCTTAAAAGTGAAGTTTGCGTGTTTATTTGACTGCTTGTACCGGGAAGCAAAACCATGGTCATGTCACAGGCCTGGTATCAGACCAGATAGGAAGGAATTTTTTACAGTGGAGATTGTGAAAAACTGGCACAGGTTGCCCAGAGAGGTGGTAGATGCTCCATTCCTGGAAACATTCTAGGTCAGGTTGGATGGGGCTCTGAGCAACCTGATCTAGTTGAAGATGTCCCTGCTTATTGTAGGGGGGTTGGACTAGGTGACCTTTAAAGGTCCCTTCCAACCCAAACTATTCTATGATTCTGTGAGTGCATGTGATTAGTCCATGTGTTTTAATGCATGTGTCCCACCAGACAGGATGACCATGGCACGGTTTGGGGTTAGCATCAATTGAGTAATTCTCTCCTTAGGCAGGTCAGATGCAGGATGTACTGTAGTGAACAGGGCTGTATGGATGGAAGCTGAGATGTGTTGGCATTGCTTCAGGACAGGGACACTGTGGATTTTTACTAGACATGGTATTCATGATGGTTCCAACAGACAGAAGACCTGGCAGTGTGTGCAAGATACCTAGAACAAGAGTATCTGTAGATAATATTTTCCAGTTTGTATCAACAAATTGAACAGCTTGGTTGTGTGTGGCAGCAGTGGCTCCTGGCTCTCTGTTGTATGTCAGAAAAGGTCTCTGGGATGGAGAAGTGTAGGTCCCAGATACTTTAAGGTTTTCAGAAACTAAAATCTCCTGTGCATTTCTTTTTGTTGGAGCTTCAGGCCATGTAGGACAGATCTTTCTCCCACAGAACTTCCTGAGGGAAACCCCAGGCTTGGTTTTGCTGTTAGACAATCAATTTATTTCAATATTCCAACTGTCTAATTTCCATCTGTGTCTCATCCCTGCAGTTGTTTCTTGGTAAGATATGTCTCCTTGGTACTTCCCTGCTGAAGCATTAGTGACAGCTGATGCCCACACAGGCTTTAGGGGGGTGCGAAGCTAGGAAAGCTGGAGGAAGCCTGTGGTGGCTCCTCCTCACTGACTCACTCCCTTTGACTGTGACAAAGCGACCACATTGCAGAAAAAAGACTACTTAAAGAAGAACCCATCTGTTTCAGACATTGCCAGAGCTTCCTTTCCTCCCTGAAGCTATGCTGTAGAGAGACTTTCAAGAGGATATGTGAGTGGTCAAACAGTGGTTTGGGTTTTTTTTGAACTCATTTAGCTTCTTGAGCACTTCCAGAGTTTATGCTCATCCTTGATTCTGTGCCTGCCTCCTGCCCTTGTGGGATGCAGCACGGGAGTGCTCCTCACAACTGCTTCTGTTTCAAGTACAGCAATGTAGGTCAGTGTCATGTCCATGAACATGTCTGATTCTTCCTGTGGTGCTGTTACAGCTCTTCCTCACTTTTCACAAGAGAATATTTCATCCTTATCGGAGAAAGCCCATCAGTATAGTTTAGTATATTCAAAAAAAGAGATGATCACAAAACTGCTCTGAAGAAGTTGGCAGCTACCCGGCAAATGTACCTGTTCTTTCTCACAGAGAGTAGGGAGGGGCTACTGCTGTTCTAGACTTAAAGACTTCTCTAGAAGACTTCCAGTGCTTTTCTGAATGTGCTATGTCCAGCTTACTTACTTAGCCACTATGTTTTCTTACTTGGATTCTTGCTAACAATCACAACAAAAATTATCTGAAATTCCCGCTGTTACTGCAATTAATAATAATGCGTCTGATACAAAATATTTATGATTCCCATCCATCTCTGCATTAAAGACCACCTCTGGGTTTTCATCTTTCCCAAAATCAACAGGGTGTATGTGGCAGAACCAGCCAAAGGAAATTGTTTTTACAGTCATTACAATTAAGGTTGCCAAAGGATACATCCATAGCGTCAGGTTGATTAATTACCTATAATGTTTGCACATTTCTCTTTTCTCCCAGTTTCAGTACAGGACAAACAAGTTTATTCAGTTGGAGAAGAAAATGAGTGATAGGAAAGATTAGAGTTTGTGCTCTAAGGTCTACGCTTTCCAAATACTGACACTGTCTGTGCCAAGTTTTGTTCCCTCCACATGAGAGAGTCCTCTGTGACTCTCCTCCAGAAAATACACAGCACACCCTGGACATGAGTTACAAAAAGGTAAAACTACAAGGTATTTCTGTAATTATCCATCTTCCTGCACTGGATGTTTGCGCAGTAATGATGTATGACTAGAAGAAGACTTGGCCATTCTCAGGGTTTCACCAGGATTTACAGAGATGACCCATTTGGTCACTGCTGCTGTTTGCAAAGGTGTGGAACAAAGGTGTTCTGAATTTTTAAAGTTTTTTAAATGGCACACAAGAAGGCTAAGAATACCAGTTGTCACTCTGATGAAGTTTGTCATGTACTAAAGCAAGCATCATGCACTAAAGCAGTGAGATTGGGTATTCCTCTGGGAAGCCACGTTCAGTCTCTTTACAGTATGTGGCTGCTGTTTCTGGAACCATGGCTTCATACAAGGCCCAGGAAACCCAAATTGTGGCCTTGGTCTTTTCTTAATAGGTGTGAAAGAAGGTTGTGATTTTGGGTCTTCCCAAGGCTAAATAACATTGGTTTTTATGCCTGCAAGCGTGCCTGAAAATGTCAGTTGTCTGTAATGGGACAAGAGGTGCCTCTGATAGGTGTCTTTGGTTGTTCTTTACCAAGGGTAGTAATGAAAGTGAAAGAGGAGATAGATATGTGGTCGTTCAGGTTTGAGGAGAGGTTTCATCAATGTTTATTGTTCACACAAGCAATACCAATCTCTTTTGCTGGCATCACATATAGTAATAGCAGTGATGGGGTCAGGAGCAGAGATTGTAATAACAACTCCATGGCCTAGCATCACTTTCAAAATGGCCTCTAGCACACCTGGGTTATGAAACCTTCACACTAAATTTTCAGAAATAAGAAAATATTGGGGAAAAGTAGTAGTTTATTGGTCTTACATGTCATCATCATGGTAAGATAGTGGCTGTGATGCCTACTTCCCTCCACAAAGAGCATGACAGAGCCATGACTGTATGGCAAATGTTCACTGTAAGTGTTTGTGCCATCGTTTGCAGCATTGCTTTCCTGTGCGTGGTGATCCATCTCACCCAGATGGCTGGGTTGGATCTTAGGTACTGGTTTTGCTTTCTGAACAGAGGCATGAGGACCCAGTGTTATGACAGCATAGCAGCAGTGGGTGGGAGGCATGGTTCCATGATTGATATTGCAGTCATCAGTGCTGTACATTGGCTGTGGCTCCTGATGTCAAATGGCCTGCTATAATCAAGCGTTGCCTGTAAGAGAGACTAGTTATGTATGTTGGATTTAAGTAAGCTGAGGTAGAACAGCTACTTCACAAGGTGCCATCCACCAGTATGCAGTTCTTGCACAATTCTTTCTCTTTGTGGCCACCAGTCATTGGAGGGTTATAAAGCACAGCCAGCAAGGCAGTCAGCAGCAGTTGAACCTGGTGTCAGGTCTTGTTCCTTAGCACAAGTTGCAAACACAGTGTAGGCATATCCACCTGAGCCAGTTTTTATGTTGTAGAGTTTATAGTAAGCAATACTATGCAATGTTGTTAATGCAGTACCAAGATGGCTAGCCCATGGGGAGGATGGCCCATGTGATTATTCATAGTTCTCCATTCTGCCTTCCTTAAAAAAAGAGTTGTCACTATTTACTGGTTACTGCCAGAAAAGGATTATTGGTAGTTGAGAGCTATAAAATATGCCCTGAAGTTACAAAACTTTTCCTTTTTTCCAGGAATAATCAGTTTCAATCTTTCTGGTCTTACTCGTAAAATGAAGTATTAGGACTAAAATGGGGGGGGGGTTGGGGGGTGGTGTGTGTTTTTGAATTGGTTTGCAGCATGTTTTTGTAGTTAGTGACATCTTTCCTAGATTGTGCTCTGTGACTGCTTTCTGGAAGAGAATAAAGTAGTCGTGTAAGTATGAATTCCCTGGGGGTGCCACCCAGGGTGCCTAACTATAATACCTGCTTCTTTGATCATAACAGTTTGTCATTATTTTGGTGCCAAGTGAATCACTGATGACCCTTTTTTCTTTCACTTTATAGAAGACAGAAATATATTCTGTTAACAGCAGTGGTGAAGTGAGCCCATCAGTTCTTTGAAGCTTGTTTGCTTTGACATACACACTGAGCATTGGTGTCTGTTTTGTTGTCACCACTTTTGGTGGCTTTTTATTTCCTGTGTTGCAGGATTACAAATGTTGTTGTAAATGCTTGTACGTGTCACAAGTGAATTCCATAGAAACTTACTTTTTTCTAAATATTTGGACAGGTACAACCAGAGATTAAGATGATCAATCTATTGGATTTCCCTGAAAAAGGATTTACTTTAAATAATGACTCAGGAGACATTATTGTAGTGGGTACTTGCCCAGTGTTACAGCAAAACCAAATCACAGGGAGCGGGAGAATTCCCCTGAGTCTGAAATCACACACACGGTCTAGGAAACACAGTGGCAAGACTTGGTAAAGTAGGTCTACTTAAATCGAGTTAACTGTACTTTGACAAAAAAGTTGTAACTGTTTATTTTATTTTTAGCAAAGCAAAATCTTGAGTGACAGTTCTCATGACTGTACTGAGCAAGCAGTTCGTTACGATGGTGGAGAGACTGTTTCACAAAGAAAGAAAATTTCCAAGCACCCAGAGATTCATTTAATAGAATAAGTCAAGCATTAAATATGATTGTGCAAAGTGAGTTTAATGACATACAATGATATATTCCTTCTTCTCCTTAGTCAAAACACATGTTGAAGGCAGTGGGCAAGATCATATGACAGTGTAACAAAAGACGATGATTTAGTGCCAGGTGGGAAACATAGACTCTTTTACCTTGATGCAATCAGTGATCCTACAATATCACGCTGAATGTTTAGATAAGCTACTAGATAAGAGTGGCATGATATACTTGGAGGCATTATGATAACTGTATTCACCATCAACAGTATCTTTAGTTCCTTTCTCTAAGCCTAAATACTCCAAACCAGTGAGGAAGATCCAAGAAGCCATATCTTCTGTCTAGTTGGGTTCCAGAAAGATCATCCCAAACAAGAAACCGATATACAATACCTGAAGCATATCCAGTCACTTTGCAACAAATCTGAAACTACTGCCACAACATACTAATGCCAGGCATTGAACAAAGAGAAAGGAATCATAGAATCATGGAATAGTAGAGGTTGGAAGGGACCTCTGGAGATCATCAAGTCCAGCCCCACTGCCAGAGCAGGATCACTTAGGGCAGGCCACACAGGAACATATCTGGGTGGGTTTTGAAAGAATGGGGCCAGTTAACATAACAAAAAAGAATCCAGAAATAAATATACTCATTCTGTGACATAATTTTTCCCTATACTTCTTCTATTCTGTCTTCAGCAAGCAATATTTACCTGCCTCTTTCATCATTCTTCAACAGCTAGCAGCTGTATCTCCATTTTCCTTGATACCATCCATCTGTGTTCCACATTGGAAACACAGGTCTTTCTTACCATGTTGATGAGACAAAACAAGCTAAACTCACAGCTGTTAGTTTTAACCCGTACTTCCACGACTGATGCATCTGAGACCTAGAGCTTTGTGGTCAGACCTTAGTTAAGTAATGTTTTAGTTGAGTCTAGCTCTACTGATCAGTCCTTACTTTGGTTGGTGTCAGCATAAATGAGGTTGGGTTTGGATATGGAGCCCTTAGTGGTCACAGTCACCTTTGACAGCAAACCACACAGAAGGGAAGCTGTCAGGGGAGGTTACCCACCAGCCTTCACCAGGGCTTTTTGTTGCTGTTGAGTGGTCTCTCCTGACTGGTTTGATCTATTCTTGTGACAGGGTAGAGTTGGTTGCTGTGAATTGTACATATCAATCAAATGATAAATGGGATGACTGCCTGTCCTGTACCTGCTGCTGTATCACTACAGGCAGGCTTGCACTGTTTGATCTGCAGGTTGTTTTCTAGTTTTATGTGGCCTACACAGAAAACCATGTTCATGATTCTGCTTATCTTCCAAGTGTTTTGAGAAACAGTAGGCAAGGTTACCTGACATGAAGAAGGCTTTATCTTGTGTAAAAGAGGTCTATGGAAGACAGAGTAACAAAAGACTTCTTAGAACTCCTCTGTCAGGCTGCTAAGCAGGTATGGACACTCTCCATTTTGTTTTCCATTTTAACTGGGAGTTCAAACACCTGGTGGGGTTAACAACAGGAGCAGGAATTAATACATCATTAAGGGCTTTCACAAAATACTAGATGCATCCACAAACAGAAGCTTAGGGAAGGAACTGAAGGCAATCATATGTTGAAGGGGTTGGCTCTTTGCACAGTATCTCCATTTGTGTGTTGTGTGGCCAGTCCTTGCACATAGATTTTGCAGGTTATTTTAGACCAAATAAATTGTTACATTTCTTCATGCTTATTTCTACATCAGTGTCTTTTCTCCAATCTTACACTTACTAAACCAGCATAAAATGTTCAGCATCACTGGACATCATTTAGTACGTGATTTATTTTACTTAGCTCTTATGAAGTCTTCTTAGGAATGTGATTTAGGTAAAACAGCCTTTTTCTTGCATCAATAGCACTAGAAGTCAATGTGAGATAGACTTATGAATTCTTGTAAAATGTTCATCATCTCAGTCTTCTTCAAAGAGGTAGTTATGAAGTGTTTCACATGGATGTAAAATGCAGGATTTAAAATATCCATAACATGATTAACATCTTTTCTGCTTCTACTACTACTTTATATAAAGCTGGGAGATACTTTGCAGTAGCTTCACAGCAGCTGTAACACAGTTCCTATACTTACAACAGTATTTAGTAGTATTTTTCTATTGCAGTGTTAATATATTTACTATTTAAAAGAAATTAATGTGCACCGACAGGTGAAACCTCAGGTGGAAACAAACCTAGCTCCTGGTATTGCACTGGGTAGCAAGCTGCCACGCTTGCTTCAGGGCAGTCATTAAGGAGCCTCCAGACAAGGCTGTAAGAGACCAGGCTTCTTGGGACCTTCTGAATATATGTGAAGCTACATAGTATGATGCACTATTTTACGTTGTAAGAGAAATGGTGATACAGAAAAAGCTGGGTACATACTTGTATCTTCTGTAGGGTGACTGTAAAAGAGGAAGAGGAGGTATGGGAAATTATTTTATTTGAAGTAATGACTGTGATATATGCATGAGACTGAAGTTCAGTAAAATTATTACTACTAATAGTGCATATTCTTTCATTACTGCCAAGTGTGGACAGTTAAGTGAACTAGGCTGCAAACTCTGACCTCTGAATTATGAAAATATGTTTTTCCTGACTGAAGTTCCTGAAGGTCTGAATAATCTCTGATTAAAGACCACGTTCGTGTTGAAAGTATGATAGAAAGTGATGTAAATAACAGAATCAGTTTAATGCAATCAATATTAAATTACTGTTTTAGAGCTGAAATAAACCTGGAAGCCTGGTTGGTTTAAAAAATATCCATGACTGTGTATATTGCTCTTCTAAAAAATTGAGTAAATAATGTGGAGCATAATCTCTAATGACAAACATAGGCAGCATAAATGTAGATTAGTAATCTTCAGGTCTGGCTTTGGTTAGATGAATGCAAACTGGAACTTCTAGGAGTAAAGACTGAAATAGCAACTTTATACAGGTGATAATTTCAATGTATTTTGTTTTTTCATATCTGTGAATCTTTACTAAAAGCGCCTTCTTAATGAGTTGAATTGTTTTAAATATTGACATGCAGAGACCAACTTAGTCATTCAAGATCAACTTCTGCATTTATAATCACAAACAGTGAAAATCAATCATTTATACTCAATTGGCTTTTGCAAGCGTTCTTGTGCTTTACTTGAATGAAAAATCAGAAATTAAACTTGAAGTTTAAATGTACAGGAGAAATTTGCCTTTTAATAGGCCTTTTCAAACTCTGCAACAACACAGGACAAAAGCAGTAGCTATTTTCATAAGTGAGAAGTCTTTTGGGAGTAGGTAGTTGAGTGATACTTGGTCTGTTTCCACAGGTTTTCAATACGTACTCCAATGAGGACTATGACAGGAGAAATGATGAAGTTGACCCGGTGGCTGCATCAGCTGAATATGAACTTGAGAAGCGTGTGGAAAAACTGGAGCTCTTCCCAGTTGAGCTAGAAAAAGGTAAGGGGTCTGTGCGCCATTTCCAGTTCCTGTGATACTGAACTGTTCTGCGTGTCTGATGAAGTCCCCACATGTCTACAGAGCCTGTCTTGAATTTCCATTAAGCTGTTGTAATCAACTTGGCATTTTGGACTTGAGGAATTGTTCAGTAAGGGATTAAAGAAGCATCTCTGAGACATGCAGTTTACTTCCCTAGGAGAATAGTTTGGTGACACTCCATTTTACAGGGTGTTTGATGTGATGTGTTTATTCTCCACTGGAAGAGTAAAAATCTTGATTGTTGTTCTAAGATCCTTATAAGAGTGAAGGTGATATTTTGTTGTGCAATTAAAATGGTAGTATACTAGTTTTTTTTAAAAAGAAGCATAAGAATGTCATGGACATAGAAAACCAAGAGGAACGAGGACATAAATAACTGTACAAATCAAATGTAAGAAGTTTTTGCTTTCGCTTGCCTTTTTCACAGATGAAGATGGACTTGGCATAAGCATTATTGGAATGGGAGTCGGAGCAGACGCAGGCCTTGAAAAACTGGGAATATTTGTCAAAACAGTAACAGAAGGTGGGGCAGCAGAAAGAGATGGCAGGTAAACTAGACTCAGTATTTGTGAATTTTCCGAGCAACAGTTTCTATGAATTATGATTTTCATAGGAAAGAGTTGTTTGCTTCATGTATGTCATGATAACTCAAAGCTGTAAAATTCAGAGTCTTCACTGAAGGTGGGAATACCTGATGTTGTCATCAAAAGACACCAGTTTGATGTGCTGACTTTAAGGAGAACAGATTTGCCAAAGTAGTGTATTTGTGACTAGTGAAAACTCAGATACTTTAGCCTGAATAAAGCTGTAGATTCCAAATTGTGTAACAGTTCTGAAGATAGCTAAGATTTTATAGGTGTTGAGCTCTCAGATGCTCTTTGGCTTCAAACCAGCTTGAAACAATTGTTACTTACAAAAGAGAGTTCTGCTCAATATTTGATTAGGAGAGTAGTTAGCATATCTAGATACTTAAGTCTGTTACTAAATACATCTCCTTTCAAGTTGACTAACACAGGCCTTTACTTTGTATTTCTTACTATGTATAGTCTTCTATTCCAGAGTTCAGTTTTCATCCCTGCAGCACTGAAAGTATGTTAATCAATTGGAATAGAAAGCTGTACCATAAATCTTGCCCCCCAAATAAATGAGTGGGTGTTTCTAGTCTTACACGATGATCACATAAAACCTGGTTGCTTCTAGAATTGCATATTTGGTACAGGAAGGTTAAAGAATTCTTTTTGAATGTATGATATTTCCTATCATGTGGGACAGAGTTATCTGTGTATTACACAATACCTGCCACAGTCACACCAATGTTTCTGATTAAAAGTTACAAACCCACTTTACTATGCAGTCATTTAATAACAAAACGTTGTCTTAAACATCTTTCATCCCATATAATTCGTTGTTTTGTCCCAGTGCATACCCTTTTTAAATTAGCAGGCAAATAAAATGTTACTTATCTGATACATTTGCAATTAAGTCTACTTAGATGTATTCTCTGTTTCTGTCTTTAATCATTATTGCTTTGTTATATTAGTTACAAATAATACCAAACACAGATAAATGGAGTAAGAATAAACTCTAAAATGTTGATGCTGTCTTCTAAAAATGTATTGCAGTAACATGCTCCTTACTGATGAACACCTGTAAATTTTCAGCCAGGCAAAAGGTTGTTCTGCTGTGGAAACTCCATACAAATTACATCAGAAGGCTCTACATGGCAGGGGGTTGCAAAGTTTAATAACATTGCTGTGAAACTACTGAAGTATACTGGCTTGCAGGTATCTTTATAGATCTTGGTGGTAAGATAACAGATCGAAGGCTGAGTACTGATTTATCACAGGCTTAAAAATTATGAAGGAAAGTGAAGAAGCTGACACCTCAAGAGGTCTTGAAGTCATCCATTACTTTAAATTTAAATGAATGTTTTTCTGAAATATGCTTGAGCTCAGCCAGAAGGCATTAAGCTCACAACTGGCATTCTGTGTGAAATTCTCAGGTTGAAAATCAGAGTCACTCAACTGCTGCTCTGTGATGATGTGTTTTCTGTTCCTCTCATTAGTCTTGTGTTTGAGTGGGCTACAGAAGTTAATGTTCAATCCCAAGTCTCTTCTTTCCACTCCCCTAGATGACATCCATAAGGAGCTTGTCAGCTAAGAAAAAATAATATCTTTCTTTGACCGTTCTAATATTTGTGTTGTTGTCAACTGCCTGAATGTTCAGTCAACTGAGAAATAGCCCTCTGGTTTTCTCTCTGAGAACCTGAGTGATCATTCACTTGAGAAAGGGTTATGTAATCCCCTCAGTAAGGAGCAGCCAGTTCTGTAATAAAGTCTGTCAACTGTAAAGGGTCCTCTTAACTTCATCTTTATGAAAAGTCTGGTTAATCATTAACACTGGTAGCAAATCAAAGTCTCCTAACAGAAAATAAAACTGTATTCCTGCAGTTGCATCAGGTATTTTGTATAACCTCTTGGCAATCTCCAACTGGGCTCTTCCAAAGCTAAAACATTGCAATACCTGTTGGATCTCTCCCTTCTTTACTGAAAGACCCATTGAATCATGCCTCCCATGGAAACCCCAAATCTGTACAAAGGAGTTTCTCGGTGGTTGGGCACCAATGGCTTGATTCATGGTGCTGCAAACAAACTGGTAGTGTTTGGTTGTCATATCTAAAGGTGTTGTGTGGCAGTATTTAACCAAGGAGAGTGCTTCAAGATGAATCCAAAGGCAAGTATTCTGAGAAGTAGTGAGATTATTAATGGTGTGTAAAATATTAAATCAATCATTAGACAGAATATGAAAAATAAAATCTTTTCCTGGATGAATTCAGAGCTGTTTCTTTCAAATGATTGTGCTGATGAGTCATTCACATATTAAAGTATTTTGATAACATTTAGAACAACAGTTTTGAAACATTACACAGTTCTTAACTTGAAAAATACTCTAAACATTGTCTCTGCACGGGTTAATTATGCAAGCAATTCGTTCAAGTTTAGTTAGCTTCTGCAGTAGCTACTTCATGGAAGTGCTGCTTCACATAGGCAAAGATTTAAGTCATGAGCATTAGAAAATAATTTTCAGAAGTATTACCAATCTCATTAATGATAAAAGCAAAGAACATGGCAACAGGGAGGAAACTTCTTTTTTAATTACATGTAATTATATAATGTGAATATCAATTATGTTAATGTATGTTGTTTGGTATGTATGTATAGTTATACGTAATTAAAACATATGTTTGTAGAGAGAGGATGTTTGGAAAACAATGACCATAAAAGTTAGAAATTAATTTAGGAGCTGTACAAACAATGAAGAAGGAGATAAAATATGCCTGAAAGACAGGTGGAATCAGACTGGAGTGCAGCAGATCAAAGATAGAGCCATGTAGGAAGTTGCAGGCAACAGTTCTCTAACATGACGTTTCATCACCTGAAATCCTATAACTACTTAGCTGTATGAATACTGCTAGTCCACTGCATAGTGAAATATGTAAAGAGTTGCAGCTCAGCTGCCATCAAAAAGAAATAGGTTCTTCCACCATTTAGTTTTCAGCTAAGAGCATGACAGCTTCCCACGCAGTGGGCACCAACTTCTTAAATTTCTTTTCTTGGAACTCCTGAGGCCATCTGACTTTACTTCATGTTTGCTTTAGAAAAAAAAAATTTAAAAAAATTACAATATTGAGATAAAATAAATATTAATGTGATTGGTGTATTATTAAATAGTTCAGTGAAAATTGAAATAAAATACTGATATTAAAATACCTGATATGATTTTCAAGATACGAGCTACAGACTGTTTCAAATATACATTTTTCAAGGTTTCTTGTATACAGAAGGGAGATCCTGCCCAGAACACAGTGACATTCTGTGATGTAAGTCTGCCAAAGAATAAGTCTTGTATTCTTACTCATCAGTGAAGTCCAAAGAACTGAATAGTGTGTGAACACATGTAGATCTGCACAGCAGTGCCTCCAACTTGACGGAGAAATGAGTGCTCCGAGTCAAAATGCTTCAGCCCTCTTTTGAAATCCCTATTGTGCTTTGAAGAGAAATCTTTTCTCTGTGATATCCTAAAATACTGAATACCTTAATTCAGGTATTTTCGTATAAGTTAAATGCAATTTTTTCATAGATGTTTCTCGATTCCTTTGTAAACTGTATCATTTAGCTTGGTAGCATCCAGGTAGGTACTTGAAAATTGCTCCTTCCAACTAGCTGTGAATGTTTTGATTTTTATTATGTTGTTTTTTTTAAACTGTTGAAGTTCGTGCATTGGAGTTCGTGCATTTCTAGATGACATTTTAGTATAGCAGTCCTCCTTCCAAACATTTGTAATCTAGATGAGTCCAAAGCCTGCTCTAGGGATTTTGTAGCAGTGCTTGCTTCAGATAAAAGCAGCATGGTTTTTATTCCACCTAACTTTTCCTGCATCAGTGTACCGACTGTAAATGGGCATTTGGTTTCAAGGAGAGAGCCCTCATTAAAACAGTCCAAGGTCATCTTATTGCGTGCAGCAAGATCATTCTTACACTGGGAATTCATCTTTTTGGCGCAAGTTAGATGAAATATTTTAAGAGAGTATGTCACCATTAGTTGCAATGCACAAGTTCTTTTCTCCACAGATGAGCAGGTTGTTTTAGTTAAGTATCACATTTTTTTTCCATTAGTATGGAATACCAGAGCTGTGTCTTATGCTGGTTTTCAAGATTGGCTTAGGAAAGAATGATATAAGAACTGTTCAAGTATCTTGTTTAATTTAAGTCATATGACAAATTCAGGAGTTTGTGTTGCTGTGTTTGTATACAGTGATAGTGACTGGATGATCGATGCTATTAATTATGATGGTAACTTCAAATCTGGATTTATGAGGTGTCTGCATGCAAGGAACGATGCATTTCTCCTATTTACCTTGATAATTTTATGACTTATTTTTTGGTTACAGTCTTTTTTTAAAAACCAAACTGGAAAGATCTCTCTATGCTAAATTTTGCTGAAAATTCATCAAGAACTTACACCATTACTTATGGTTTATTGTTATTATTTATTAGTTGTGGTTTTTCCCTAAAAGGATCCAAGTGAATGACCAAATTGTGGAAGTTGATGGCATCAGTCTGGTTGGAGTTACACAAAATTTTGCTGCAACTGTTCTTAGAAACACCAAAGGGAAAGTCAGGTAAGTATTTTAAAAGAAAAAAAAGCAACGTGATTGAATACTTAATACCTGTCTTCTTTCACAGGCGTGTCAGTATGCCCAGTTGAAATAATTTTTTTTGCCTCTTTGTGTCTTCTCTGCTTTTATCCCAAGTCAGGGATGAGCTATGGTATTCCAGATTTTTGTTTTGGCTTAGATGTTTAAAGTATTACTACTGAAACCAGCTGAAATTGTACACAGAAGACAACTCTTCACCGATTTTGATCTTCATGGACCTCAAACTGTATTACCTGGAATGATGAAGGTCATGGGTATTGGTCAGATGGAAACTGTGCTGCCAGTGATCTCCTCCCTGCTCTTCCACTGGGAAAAGTGGCCACGTTACTGACAGGTTGGAGGAGTAAGGTAGTGAGCTATCTGGTGCTCACAGATGCCACCTCAGCACAGAGGAGAAGAAAATACTGGTTGCAGCAGTGTTAACAGCTAACAAGTTGGGGAGAGTAACATCTCAGATATTAAGCTATCTGAGTCCCTGAACCACCTCTGGGTTTCTCGCTGTTCATGTGCAGTGGCTCATTAAAAGTCATCCCTGTAAAAATCCATAAAATAAAGAATAGGCTAGAAAATGTAACATATACTGCAAGTAAAATTCTGAACTAATATAAATACAAGGCTGTAAAATGTTTGTAAATTAGCAAGAACAGTGTTTCCCTATAAATGAACTGTTTTGCCATTTAAAAACCTCTGCAATCACATAGCTTTTCTGTTTAATAGCTTATTAATTTCAGCAAAGATTGAACTTTACAAAATAAATCCCCAAATATCTTTGGGATGTTGCAAAGCAACAGCCATTCTGTAGTCACCCTTTGGTTCTCTCTCAAAATCCCCTCTAGGGAATACAGCTGATTTCTTCAATTAATGAGTTCAGTGCTGAATTCTTTTGAACTGTGACTAAACTACTGGTGGTAATATATGCAGTCCCCCTCAGATGGTGGGGCTGTGTGGTGGCATGCACGCTTCCACTGTAATTGCATAGCTGTTTCCAACGACACTAAGGAATAATGTTGGGATGTAGATTCTGCAAAGAATCACGGGGGTGGTTAAGATTTTATTTGAAAGAGGTTATTTAGGAAAAAAGTTATTAGAAATTGTGGTGTAATTACCGGTGAATATATTTTTGTGTAACATTTACAGTTTTAGTTACATCAGTACTATTTCTGCAAAGACTCACACATGCTGTGAGTGTTCCTACTGAGTTAACTATAAAAATTAATATGTACTAAATTAGGTTTTCTGCAGAGTTGGGACCTTCAAATATAAAATACCGGTGACAGAGAATAATGTCTTCCTGTGTTTTGGTAATGCTGTGTACAATGCATTTCAGCTATGCACCAAAGCAAATGCTATGTATATTTTATATCTGATGTTTTAGCTCAAAAAAAAACCAAGGCAAAAGAAAGAGCACACATAAGACATATGTATTATATACATTTATAACTGTCTTAGTTTGTGTATTTATAATTGCATAACTTACAGAATAGAGCATTTGCTTCCATGGAAAAATAATGGGATTGGAGGAAGGAAGAAACATAAAACAATTTTCACACAGAATGCTCCCAGAATCTTCTCTTGGGAAGTAAATTAGGCTGGTTGCAATCAAGATCCTTCTGTCACAAAATAGTAAGCCATAAAAATTATTTTGTTGTTACTGTTGAGTTCACATTGTCAAGTGTACTGTGTATCCTCTGCACTGGAATCATTGGCTCCTGACAGGTCTCATTTGTCAAGGAGAGATGTGTGAGCTTCTACACTTTTCCTTGTAAGTAAGCTTAAGATACGGAGCTTTCACGAGAAAAATGACCCAGTGCATTAGTGTCACAACTAGATAAAAAACTCTCATAATATTTTAAATATAATATGAATTATTAATATTATTAAATAGGATAGATAGAAGTATCTATATGCACACTGGCATACTCTGTGGTTAGCAGCATCTTCCTAATATATGTGTGTAATTAGAGGGAAGGAATGGGTAGAATTTGGTGCAACTCACTCTCCCTATTTTCGTTTCATTTAAAACTTCATGGAAAAAAATCAAGAAGACTACTCTGCTGCTTCATGCAGGCCAGCTGAGAAACTCATGATTTATTTTTTTCCTGGTTTGATTTCCTGTCTAGGACCAAAGCTTGACAAGATAGCTAAGCATTGTGTGCCACAGGCTTCTTCCTGGCTTCTGGTCAGGTCCTGGACTGTTGAGATGTCTGATGCTCTACTGGCACAGATGAACTATCTCAGTTTTAGCTACTCGAAATCAGAAATGGTTCCAGGAAGCTGTCTTTTGAAGGCAGAGATTTCACGCATTTTGTCTTCACTTTAGATTTAAACAGTTGCTTGTGAAGTGAGAGCTAATATCAATGAATTAGATATGAAAGAAAATGACATATTTTTATATTGCTGACTGATTTTCTTTTGCTGTATGCCCTGCAAAGTGCTTCTTTTATGGGAGGCAATTGTTTTCTAACAGATCCTCTTCCTCACACCTGTGTTAGAGATGAAAAGGAGAAATCTCTTGTCTCCACCCTCTCTGGAAGACAGTGCTCACCTCTGCACCTGAATTTGTCCAGAACCTTAGGGACAACATAAGAGGATATTCTGGGGCAAAATCCTTCACTTGGCTCTGGCTGTCAGGTCCTGTCTGTTGGCAGTGCAGGGAGTGGTGATACTGCCCTTTGAGTGCACTGTTCCCATGGTAGCTGCCATTAATGATCCGTGTCCCTGCGGGAGGCAGGAGCAGTGGAAAAGGTTGTTGCTAAGGGTAAACTACAAGTGTGAAGGCAATGCACAACTGCACACCCCACCTAATTCAAGACAAGGGAACTTCATGAATCCTACTTCCCCAGGAGAAATCACGTTCGTACTTACTCACATGTGCTGTGACCCCAGCTGGCAACTGAGCCCCCCCAGCTGCTTACCCACTCCCTCCAGTGGGATAGGGGAGAGAATCAGAAGAGTAAAAGTGGCAAAACTAGTGCGTTGAAGTAAAGGCAGCTTAGTAAGTAAAGCAAAAGCCACATGCACAAAGCAAAACAAGTAATTCATTCACCACTTCCCCTCAGCAAGCAGGTGTTCAGCCTTCTCCAGGAAGGAGGGGCTTCATCACATGTAACAGTTAATTGAGAACACCAACACTCCAAATGTCCCCCCTTTCTCCTTCTTTCCCCAGCTTTATATGCTGAGCATGATGTCATACGGTCTGGGATATCCCTTTGGTCAGCAGGGGGAAGCTGTCCCATCTGCTCTCTGGTGGGGTGGACTGAGGAACAGAGAAGGCTTTGACTGTGCGTGAGCACTGCCCGGCAACAGCTAAAACATCTCAGTGTTTCCAGCACAAATCCAAAAGATAGCCCCATACTGGTTATTAGAAAATTAACTCTATTCTGGTCAAAACCAGCATGTCATGTCTACTGTTTAATAGTGTCAGTTTAATGGATTTTATAGAAGTGCTTCAAGAAACATAGTTACCCTTTGCAATCATAGCACAAACTGTGCGTACCTTTCTTCTGCTTGGTGTCCTCTACAAACAGAGATTCGTGTGTGTTTCACTGGCATTGCTTCACATTTAGAACCCACAGCATTACATACACACAATTGTTCTGTCCTTAATCTAGTCAAAGTGCATGTTAATTTTTGTAGCAGGATTTATTATGGGAGATCAGTTGCAAAGAAAGGACATTCATGAACAGAATGATATTAAAGATTTGGCAATAAATGCAGTCAATACCTCTTCAGGGAGCTTGCGTAATACCAATACTTAGTGATTTATTTTTCTCCATTGAGCCTTCTGAACACTTTGAATGATCCTCACAGTGGAAGTCATTGACCTAGAATAGATTTTTGCAACGTTTCCGCCAGAAAAATGTATCCAGTCTGTCTGTAGCTGACACAGTAAAGAATCAGTGAAAACGAAGACATGGCTTTTACCTTTTGAACTGTTCTAGGTGAGGGTAGGAGGGTGCGGGAAAGAAGAGTGAATATAAGCATCTATGATTATTTTATCCATTGCTTGAAGTATTGGCCTGTTCAGAAGAGTTGTTATACCGTAATGGAAGATCACTGACCTAAACAATTTGGCTTCTTCAATGATAAATTCAATCTTTCTTATGATGCTTTATAAGAAGATAATCAGCACCCACCAAATGTACTCTGGTGGCCTATGAGACAAAGAAAAGAGAGGGAATCCTTTCCTAATCCCAGCTGGCAATCAGCTTCTGTTTTTAGGGATGAGAATTAGTGTCCTCATGACTCTAATCTGGCAAATACAGCTATGAATGCTATTTCAGTTGATGTAAATATCAAGTCTTCTTACGATTTTGCTCGACTATTTAGTCTACTGATATCTCATATTGGTGGGTTTCAGAATTTGTTTATATACAGGAGGGATTTTCCTTTGATGTGTGTGTTGTTTTTCATTATTGTTGAGTGTCATCCCTGCTGTAAGATTAATGGATCAGTCAGAGGGCAGTGCCAGACTAATATCACTAATTATTCTGTGCTTCCTTTGACCCCATTTAGAATATAATCCATCAGTTTCAAGTTTGTGAGTGGTGACTACAGTCATAAAAGACAGAATAAGGGAGTAGCTTGACAATGGGAAACTTATCCTATCATAGTGCTCCTCCTGTGTTATTTCGCTTGTATTCTCTTCATGGACTGTGGTGCTGAGCAGCAGACCTGAAGTTCTTTGAAGACACTTGGGTGATGTTGTGTTTCTGTGACCCTACTCTTTCCCTTGTTCTTCATCATAACGAAAGGGTGCAAGGGCATGCTCTTCACCAGAGGAAGCTCACTTGGAGAGTTGTATGCCTCCAGGGAATTTTATTTTTTCTTTAACACATCCACAAGAGAGAAAATCTAGTTATTTTACAGAGGCAACTTTGTCCTTTTACTATACTTTCCTAGGCTCTGTCCCTCCTAGGACAAATATGGGAACTTTCAGGGGACTGCTCTTCTCTGCCTCACTGGATTAAAAGACTGTTAAGCATGCTGCTCTGGGAAAGGCAGGGTCCCTGGAAAGGAGGACATGGTACTGGGAAGATTTACGGTATTCATAAGTAGGAAAGCTCTTCCATAAGAGTCATTGGAAAATCCCAGCCCTTTATATGCTTTTATCTTCATTGCTTCCCTTGGAAAGTTTTCTTTTAAAGAAGTTAACCAAATAAATTGTTTTACTGGAGAGGCGAATTTTCAATTCCATGCCCTCCTTCCGTATCCTGTCTTATCAATGTGACTAAGCATTTTCTCAGCTTTCCAAACTGTTGCTAGGCACTGAGTAGATGCTCTCATGGTGCATTATGAGTCAGTTCTTGAGTTTTCAGGGAACCACACAGAACCTGTGCAAAACCTGTTTGATTTCTCATTGCACCACCTTGAAAGTAACTAACAGTTTTCATTCTTACCTACCAGTGAGTTTACCAGGTTTTGTTTAATGTTTTTTCATGTTTTGAAGAGTAGATTCTAACAATATCAGTGTAACTATAAATCCCTGGGGCTTTCCGGTACCGACTGTTCTCTGCTCTAAAGAAGAGTCACTTATGACCAGTTTTTGTTTTTTCTTATCTGGGCAGTATTAATTCAAAGCAAGTGTTTGTCTCAACCCTCACTCCCAGTTCACAGCCTGATTTCTTTATCTCTTACCATACTGAAAATGCAATCTTTCAAACAAATACAAGGTTCTTACTTTTCTTTAGCTCTTATACAATGAGCAGTTGAAGGGTGAAAAGTGAAAATACTTGCTTCTCAATTAACACCAACTTGCTATGTCATTTATTCCTTCTTCAGCCAATTCCTCACCCCATCTTGAGCTGAGGGTTTATGGAAAATATGCCATCTCATAAAATAGTATTTGCATGCCTACTGTTAGTTTTGTTTAACATCACAACATGTAGAAAGGTAATTCATAGTGTCATGTCTTTGCAAGCACTGACAGCATAGAGGACAGATGGAAGTCAACTGCAGGATCTAGCCAGAAGCAATATGCCCCGGTGGGAAAGCTCTTTGCATGGTAACAGTGAACGGCACTGCTTTATTTTTGTGACTCCTTCCCCTAGATAATCATCTCTTCTTCTTCCAGTGCACCTGCCTGTGCAGATTTTCTCTTGCTCCTTCTTACTTTCCCTAACTGGATTCTTATCCTGTGAAACAGCTGTGTCCTTTAAACATTTCAAGGCATTCTCCATACTGCAGATCTATGTTGTGGAAGAGGCAGGGTTTATTTGTACTGCTTCTGAGTCCCGGGTAATGATATGGTACCCAGAAGCAAAAGATAATACACCATGTCTGATTCAGAGAGCTGGATTATGTTGTCTTTTTTCTGGCTGGTGGTGACAGTTCCTTCTTTCCTTCTGTGTTTCTTTTTGCTTGATTCCAAGTGCTGGATCCAAGGGGAGAAAAAGAACAGGAAAGAAAAGTCCTTTGCTATGCGATACAGATTGCTGAGCTGGGACTCCATGAAGGGCTGCTTAAGAAGCCATGTGTGCTTGGTCCACTTTCTGCTTCTTTGATAAATCTGAATCAGAAAAAACTAAATTCATGTTGCCTTGCACCAAAATGGTGTAAATTTATCCTGTTTATTCCACTATGGTTATACTAAATATTCTGTAGTATGAGCTGTTTTCTTTCTGACGTCTGCCAATAACTCCAAGAGCTGGTAATCATTCCGGAGGACTACCAGGAGCAGTGTGCTGAACAATGTGAAAAAATACAAGTACTATGGCTCCTTAGCAGCAATGAGACAGCACTGGATTCATCACTGCTTTGCTGGTTTATATGCCTTGACTGTGCCTGTAGTTGTAGATGAACTGTGCCTTGGCCTGTTCTTCAGTGCTGAGGCCTCCTGGCATGAGTGTGGTCGATGCTCATACTGTTAAAATTTCTTACCTTCCTGAGCTGGGTGGCCATACCCAAATTGTCTGTTGGAAACATCCAAACTAACTCCTAGCCTTTGCTAATTCCTTCACTGTGGCTGAATATTAGTAATGTATTAGTTAACTTGGGCTAAACCATTCCAGAGACTGTTTCAGTCATCTAATAGTGTAGATGATCAATTACTTGTGCTTGGGAGCATTCTCTGGGACTGTTTAATTTACTGGCACAAACATTGCCCTTGTGTCCTGAGATCTTGCTAATTTGAATTTTATGGCAAATTCTTCCTCAAAATATTTGCACATTTGGACAGAAAATTACATGTTTCAGTGTGAAATATATATATAAATATTAATTTAGAAGATTTTAGTAAATTATAAGCCATTTTGCTAGCTATCTAGAGCATTTTATTTAAAATTAAGTATAACATGAATTAATAAGATTTGTCAGGGCTGGATTTATTAGGAGTGGTTTTGCTTTTCCTTTCCTGGAAAAAAGGAATAACTTGACAGGTTTTCAATTACTTTATCCTCAAACTGGTTGAATCTAAACATAAACTCCTATCCCTGCAATTAAATAAACCGTAGATGTTTATTTAGCAAGTTTATTTATTCTGCCAAAGTCCAAGGTATGATACTGTGGAAGCTCCTATCCAATTTTGGTGCACCTTGACTAATGTGATTCAAAGTGGTGACAGCTGAGCAGAAATAGCCACCAGTCATCCTTGCAGGATAACTTGCCAAGCCACAAGCATGGTGCTGTAGGAGCATTTAGCTACTCATGAACTGTGCTGAGGGTGATCCAGTTTGCCTAGATCTGGATCATGTAATCATCTGGATTAAGAACATGGTCTGGACTCAGCACCTTACTTGTGCCCCATCTGTATTTTCTTCCTGGATTTCTTTCCCAAGGGTGAGGGAAGGCAGCTCACATCTCAAAATACAGTCAAATTTTAGAAACATTTCCAGGTAGCACTTGTGCCTTTTGAACAGAGGTGACCTATGTGCCTCACTTACATTCAGATATGTTAAAACATAGATTTACAGATGTATTTCTTTGAGTGGGCTATTCCCATAAGAACTGTGCTGTGGTATAGAGAATGCTGATGAAATAATCATCACGTATTCAAGGAAACTTTTTTTTTGCAAGCATTGTGTGGGATAAGGTCAGGCTGTCTGGAAGAGATGGATATGGTTCTCTGCCTGTGCTCTCAGAAGAGCAGAGCAATGTGAGGACCGGAACCTGGAGAGATGCCAGAACATTGAATCCCTTGGCTAATTTTGCAATACTCTTGAATAAAGCTAATGTGTCAGTGAGGCCCTGGACTGGAATTGATTTCTCTGGGAATAATTAATCTAAGTGTATTAATATTGGTGTGGGGTTTTTTTTACATGACTTCCTAATAGTCTGTCTCAATATCCATTTAGCGTTGATGTAGCATAGCTTGCCAGGGGCTTGTATCCAAGATGCTGTGGAGAGACTACTGAGGCTCTGCTGGTGTTCAAACTATTACTTTGCTGCTTGTGCATCAGCTTCATTGATACTGCTACGGAAGACCTTGAGTATGTCTCTGGAGAATAGCCATGAGCATATTGAAAGCTTAGGGGTAACAATTAGAGACCGAGGAGACAAAGGGAACCTTGTTGTTAGTGTCTACTACAGCCTGCCCGATCAAGGAGAACCTATAAATTTTAATTGCCCCTCTGCTCTGTTCTGATAAGTTCAAGAACTTGGAGAAAAATGAAGATGAACATTAGAATTACAACCCTGGGTTTCAGGGGTGAAGTTTGGGTTGTTCAGGGATCTCCTTGGCAGAGTTCTATGGGACTGCTGCCCTGAAGGATAGATGAGCCCAGGAGACCTGCTTGATCTTTGAGGATATAAGGATGCCAAAGGAGACCATGACAAAATCCTTGAAAAAGTCAATTTAAGCAACATCTACTGCTTTCCCCTTCTCCATGGAGCCAGACCTGCTGCTCAGTGGGTCTGAGCATCCTTTGCTTGTTGCAAAGGATACAGAAAAGTCTGAGATTAATGACTGCTTTGCCTCAGTTTTTCTCCAGATTGACTAATGACTTGGGCATCTTCATCATACCTGCATTCTCCAGCAGTTTGCCCAGAGCAGCAATGTCACTGGAGTGCAAGTGTTCATATATGGATCTAAGTACCTTTAGTGTCTGCTGCTCATGCACCCCTTCCCATTGAGAAGAGCAGTGAGTATGAAACTTGTGTTTTGGATAACTTTTGTGTCCTTTCATACCAGGGCTTTGA
>JANHFX010015816.1:0-30141 GCA_027560015.1 Chloroceryle amazona
GACAGTAACACGCTGATCACAGGGTGGGTGCAAACAGGCATCCGCAGGGACCGAGCGCTGGGCAACCCCAGCCTGGGCCCGCCAAGGACAAGTGTGCCTGCGGTGCAGCCCACGGGGACAGCTGGCTAAAGAGACTGGCCAAAGCAGGTTTCCACCCTCCTGGGTCCTCTCCTCTCTCACTGCCACCAAATTCACCAACTCTTTTGGCACAATTCACCCTCCATCCAAAGAAAGCACGGATCAGGGAGAGGAGGGAAAGCTCCCAACACCTTGGAGATCCTGGAGCCACCTAGGCCAGCCAGGCACTCCCTGCTCCCGCCAGCGTGCTGTACGGCACAGGAGAGCAGAACCTCGCCAGTCTCCATCCAAACCCCCACAGGATAAACCAGGAGGGGGATCCCTAAAGAGGGACGGACATGGTGAAGGCTCCACGGGTCCAGCGGCCACAGGGAAGCCTCCCAGAAGAGGAGAGCTCTGCTGGGCCTCGGCTGGGGCCTCACCTCTCCTTCACGATGTGGTCGAGCTTGTAGGTGGGCTTGTTGTCCTTCAGCCGGTCTACGGTGCTCCACTCGCTCTTCCCGTACGCCTTCCGGAGCTTCCGCACAAACACCTGCGGGGCAAGGGGAGGGGGCTGGGTGCTCAGCAGGGGGGCCGGGCCCCAGGGGCATCACCCCGAACTCAGAAGAGGCAAACGGCTTGTGTGGAGGGAGCACGAGGAGCTGGGTGACTGCGCGGCGTGGGAACCTCACGGCGACCTAACAGCGGGCTCAGCAACCCGGCCCGCGTCGCCAGCCTGCCCGGCACGGCAAGGTCGGTAGCACCGGGGTTGCAGTCTGGGAGGGCACTGGAGCCTCTCATCTCACTCCCACCGCAACGCAGAGGTAGCCACAAGTCTGCACATGTGGCCAGGGACAACGGATGGCTGCCCTGGAACGCTGACATAAACGTGTCATGCTGAAACACGGCAGGCAGGCAAAAGCTGAGTAAAGGGGCTCCAACCCCCATTCAAGCCCAAGTTCCGTTCAGTGTCAGCCATCCCATGTTAAGGCAGAGAGACAGTCTGCTCACCCTACGTCACGTGTGCAACAGCACCAAGGAGTTGATAAGCAAACAAACTGAGCGGGCTTTTCTCCTGGTTACACCTTCCCAGCCTCTTGCAATCAGGGGTCTATGTCCTTAGTGGGCAAATGGCTAGACAGTCATGTTACGGACCTAAGTGCCTTTCTGTTCAGAAAAGACGCCGCTGTCTCCCCATTATGCAGCAGGCCCTTGGTCAGCAGTCATCCTTTACTCGTGTTACCCTAAGGATGCTACAGGTGCAGATCCGTCCCACTGAGTGCAACAGGTGCGGACCACGCTGAAGGGCAACCATCAGAGGAACAGGGAACAAGTAACCTAAATATCAATATAAAAATGGTCCCTGAGATGAGAAACTTCTGATTCCCCACAGAGCCTACCTCAATCCTTCTTGAAATATAGAACTATTCCCACCTGGCAAACAAGCAAAACACATTTTTCTTTTCATGACAGTCCAGTCTAGCAAGCCCACCCCTACCTCAGACACTAAGATCAAATCCCAGACATGCTCCAACCTTTTCACACAAACCTATCACTGCTAGAGGGAGTACCTGAAGCAGCAGAAGACCCTTTTTCTCCGTCAACAAGCAGTTGCATGCTCTAAGTTACTTGTGCCACTTCTTAGGAAAGGTTTTATGTTAGTTAACCCATCTGAAATTATCCACCACTAGTGAAAAAGCTTTTCAAAGAAAATACCTGCTTAGACGGAATTTTCACTGCAATCAAACAGCTCCAGATGAGCTAAGCAGTGGGTGCTGACAGGTGCTACATAAATGGCCACAAATCACTCCCTATCCTAGCAGTCCCCTGCATCTAGCAGATTATCTTGCTCTTGGATTTTTAAGGCCATATCTCCAAGCTCCCTCAGCACATATGAAATAATAGTATTTCCTAATTATCACATAAAGACCTAGGCCAATGTGAATTACACTGAGCAATTTTATTATTAAAAACAAGCCAGACTGAAGCACAGCAATATTTCTCATGTGTTGCCCACAGCATCACTGCTGCAGCCTAACTGCAGCAGTTCTACACCTAACATCCTCTGCGCTGAGGTTAGCAGATCCTCAGGTAGGACAATCTTAATTCATGAGGGAACAGGTCTGGTTAAACTGTAGCCAAGCAGCAGTCCAAAATGCCAAGGGTGACAGGCTGCACCTTGTTTACTTGGTTTGGGCTTTTTTTCCCACTGAGTATTGAAAATACTTCTCAGCTCACAGTCTCCAAAAAAAGAGAGCCTCCTGTGATCATGCTTTTGAAGCCTTAATGTCTTCAGCTCAGGGATTCAGCTCAGATGTCATCAGCGATGCTGATTTTCGTCTGCAAATGATAATGCAATCTTGTACTCCTCACTGAGCCAGCACCCTTGTGTACACAGTGACTATGTTCTTCCAGGGAAAAAACGCTCTTTAACACTAGTGAATTCCCACCATTTTAGAAATTAGAATGCACAAAGGATTGATTTCTGTCTGTAACTGAGCAACAGGGATTTCTAAGGGAGAAGTGGGTTGTTAACATAAATAGATAGAAGGGATTTTTTAAAGCAGGGCTGAAATGGCTGTGCCGTACCAGAAAAATCAAAACTGTCCACATGCAGGTGGCCCTCCAGGTACATCAGGAAGCCAGGACCTTCCCCTTCATCAGAGGCCAGCAAGGAGATGGTGGGAGAGGGGCAGGATGCAGATACTCTGAGGCAGTATTGAGTATACTCAACAGTATTTAGTCTGAAGAGTCCAATAATACCACTGGGGTGAAAAAAAGGACAGTGACCCTAGTTATGGACCTTCCCTACCAGCACCTCTAAGGAGTAAACCATAAACCAGCAGATTTTGAAACTTTAGGCCAAAACAGATGCAGGAGGGGAAAAACAGTCTCTACTATTCCTTCCATCTCACCCTTTAAAAGATACCCAAAAGCTTTTCACCTGTCACAAGTACTATGGCAGACTATTGCCCATAGAGGAAACAGGCAACTGTTTCATCTTACTGTGCAATAAGCTCCTCCCATCTATTCTCCTACCAGTCAAGTTTCCCTGGGAGGCCAAATTCAATCCTTGCTTGGTCCTCAGACTGTTATTCAGCAAATCAACAACACAAGAAGAAAAGCTGTGGAATTCAAAGTGAAATTCAATCCTAGCTTTTAGGGACCAAACCTAAAGACCACATTATTGTATCTGAAGAACTCCACTGTCCTCACACAGCCGCAAGAATCCATTAGCATCATATAAGCCTGGTCCCAGTGAAAAAAATATCTACAACAAAAGCCAACACAGTACATAAACACACCCATCAGTTACCTATAATCTACTCTCAGGAGCCAGTAACATATTTGTGTAGCACAGAAAAGTGGCACTAATTAATGCTGTTACTAAATACTGTTTGTTAAGGATTGCTTTCCTTCTTCATTAATTCCTGTTTTTTGCCTCTCCCCAAAATGGACAGGAAGGGGGAAGTTAATTATGCTGGATAAGCTGCTCATACAAGATGCTACAGAGCAAGAACTCAACAACTGATAACACGAACTGACATTGCTGTGATATTAAGATAATGATTTCTGAGGTCTGCTGATCAGGGGGGGCTGACAATCAAGATTAGAAGTTTCCAACTGACATCCTTGTAAACAGCAGAAATACTAGAGCAACAACTTCACTTCTACATGCATAAGCTAGCAGGTCAACAAGAACCCTAACAGGGTAATAGTGAGTACGGTGGGAGAACGATAGATATTGACAGAGAAATTAAAAATTATTTACGAAAATTATCCACCTAGCTTTTCCCATGAGAGACTCAAGAGTCTGTACCAACCACAGTGCATTATTATCAGACATTTACAGAGACACTGGGTTTTACTACAATCTGAATTTATCAGCAAAAAAAATCTGTTGATGTCCTCAAGAATGGATCTTTCATTTGTTTACTGTTTATATTGTAGTAAATACACCTGTGCTACAGGCTTTAAAGGAAACCGTGGAGATAACTCTGATTTCTCTTACAACATGGGAAGTAATCCTTAAAATGGAAAGCGGTCAGATTACTACAGCCCAGAAAACCATCCCACATCAACTAGGTTGTTGCAGCTGCGTAAGCCTGTGCTCTTACACAGCCTCAGCCATGAAATGAAGCACATTAACTTGTAGCCACAGGAAAATACAGGCATCACTCCTATGACCCTGCAAGGGCAACTGAACTCTGTATGTGTACTTTACTTGAGAAGCAGGCTAAAAACACACCCACAACTAGCTGCCTTTTGGTCACAGACCCAAGTAATTTCTACTGACTTTGTACATCAATAAGCCCCTATATCCAAGCAGAATGACAAAACCATATTGGCTGGTGGAAGGCCAAATCAATCCTGGTATCATTGTACCTCTCTGGGATCCATGCTGCATAATACTGAGCCAGAAGACACCACTCCTAAGGTAAATGCCCTGCTGAGAATGGTGGAACACCACAGGTTTAATGAAAACAAACTCTTTGATAACAACAGGGATGCAAAGAAATTATGCCCCCTTTATACTGCTTAGCACTGTATGTGAAGAGATGCCACTACCCATCTTCATTTTCCTCACAGCATAAGTGAGAAGGGCTCTGTGTCACAGACTAGCTGTTGCATTTCCTGGCAAAGCACTATAGTCTCCAGGGTAAAAAGTTTCTCCTCTTGCATTCCCCCACCTTTAGGAACTATCAACTACTGTCAAAAGAGCTGACAGAAATTAAGAGAGCAATATATCAGGCATGAGCTAACACAGACCACCAAATTCCTTAAGTTAAAGCTTCCAAATGTATCTACAGAAATCAGCAGCACCTTGAACAAATGCATAAAAGCACCAAAACCCTGAAGTTCTGTCTGTCTGTGACAGAAACCCACAGGGAGATGTACCGAGCACTGGTGCAAAGCCTGCCAACTCTCTCACATCAGCTGCAAAAAATCCCTGCCTCCATCCCTGCAGTGAGCATGCTTAGAATCAACAGCACCGAAATAAACCCCACACCACCCAGCACTCCTCCAGAGATGTGCATAAAAAAACAACCAGCCTTCAATGCTTCTCTCTGATTCAGACAGCAAACACAGTAACAACAAAAAGAAAAAGAGGAGGGGGAAGTTGTGGAGAAGGGGGAAGAAAGGCGGGGAGGGGCGGGGGAAGAAAGGGAGTAGGGGAAAAGGAGTGAGAAGCAGGGGGAAGGGAGAAGGAAGGGGGGCAAGGGGTGGAAAAACAGAATAGAGGCCATTCTGAGAACCACACAGGTTTCAAGTGCATGTCGCCTGTACTTGGCAGCACTGCAGCACAGAAGCAGCTGCTCCAGAGGGGAAAAAGCATTTTTGACATCCCTTTCCTCCACAAACGCATGTACCAATGAAGTGATGTCCAGATGTCTCGCCACAGAAGCAGAAATCCTTTGTAACCCTCACTACTCCTGCCAGAACCCATCTGTCAGCAAGGCAGACAATAAGCTTGGATTTGTCCCATATCTGTACCAGGAACTTATGAATACTTCATCACCCAAGGAAGCATGACCTCGGAAGGAAAATAAATGTTCTATTTAACATTACAGAGAGGAGGGAAAGAAAAAAAAAAAAAAAAAGGATCAATCTAGTACTCTTGCTTAAATGAACAGAGTGTAACTGGGTCAGAGAGAGTATAGTCCAATGTAATTTTTAAAAGTGTGATAATAAACAGAAGGAAGGAATACCAAAAATTTGTTCATCACTAATTCTAAAACTGGTGGAAGTAATGTTTTCTGCTATTCTCTTTCTCCCTTTTTTTTTTTTAAATATGGTATAAATTATATTCATACTCCTCCTTCTCTTGAGTTGCAGCACAGAACTTAAATTTCAAGCAGATCAGTGGGTGGAGATCAAAGAATGTTTTTCAGAATTTGTTTTCTACCTACATGGGAGGTGGGAGTAATATGTCATTGGGACGAAAATGTATGTGTGACATTGTATTAGAGATTTCCCAGCTTAAAAAGAGCCCCAAAATCCTCCTTTAAAGCGGCAGAACACATCATTCCTGGAGACTACCAGTCAGTATCCTCCACACTGACAGCATAAGAAATGGGAAGCTCTGAACAGTGACATTCCTCCTCAGGACCTACTAAGCATTGCAATTAAACAAAGGCACAACTGATAGCCTTGGCTATCTGACAAGCTGGAAAAGCTAAAAACATTAAATGATTCACTTGCCTGATCAACCTGGACAAGACACTACAAAGACCTTGCCTCCACAGATGAAAATTAACCCCCCAGACATTCATTAGGAGCCTGGTATTGAGCGATGTAATTGCAGCTAGTAGTAATGGAAATTCTTATCTGACTCTGATAGGGTTTCACTCCTTGCTGACACAAAAGCCAGGTGGGCCAAGTTAGATCTTTTGAATAACAACTGGAAAGCAAAGAGATGAAAGGTTGGAGGAGCAAAAGCAATTCAGAAAAATACAGATCATGAAAGCAGAAACAGGTCCACCCTGAAATGGTTGCTTCCTAGTGAGATAAGCAATCCCAAGTACCACCCCTAGGCCATACAGAGGAATTCTTATTCCTGGATCATCATAATGACATTTTATGGTTTTAGCCTCTTCTAAAGTTATGCTTTCCCTGCTCCAGGACAGCATTAGCGTTTTGCTATAATCTTATGCTGCCCTCCTCGGCACAGTACCTGGGCTTATTCGCTTCAGAGAAATCAGTAAGAAGTGCATAAGCTTCATTTTTTCTCTATCTATGCATTAAAGCAACTTCCTAGACACAAAAAGAAAATACATCTGCATTTCAGCAGGCATGGGGGTGTCAGGATTGCTGTTATTTTTGGTATAAAGCAATTCATGCACCATCATAACTTGGTTTAACTCACAGTTCTGCACAGGCATGCTTTAACTGGTTATTACTCCTGACAGGACAAACAACAATACCCAAGAAATCATAATCCAAGGGAAACAAAGGTTATCACAGCAGAAAGGTCCACGCTGAGGATCGAAGGGAGCAAAGACAAGATGGGTGTTCCCTTCGGTCACTGTAGCTCTGTGGCTCTTCAAAGAATGAAAGGAAAGTATGCTTCCACAAATAAGTTTAAAACAAGGATTAATGGTTTCATCCTGTGTTCCCTGACTTCTATACTGCCAGATTAGACTCTCTTGTCTCCTAGCAGCTGTGAAAGGGCTTCAGTAACAGATCTTTCATTTCAAGCATATAAGAAATGGCTGCTGTAGAAACATTATTCCATCAGAAAAACTTTTACAGGAAAAACATTTTGGGGGAGAAACAAGGCAAGCTCTCTAACTCAGCAGAGCTCTGCCTTCTTTAGTGGAGCAGAGATACGTGATCCCCTCTGCCCACCTCCTCCACCCACAGTCACAGGGTGCTCCAGAAGTCAACAGTGTCCTCCTGAGGCCCTTCTGACATGCTGTCATATGCTCCCATCTCGCCAAATTCATGAGGTTCCTGCCTCCATTCAGCAGTAGCGGGAAGGTGGGAATTCATTGCTGAAGAGCCTTGGCCATGAAATGGAAGAAGTGCAGAGCCTGCAGATGAGAGCAATTAGGGTGTACACAGCAGTCTGATTAGTGTGATTTCCTCTGAGTAAATGGGTGGAGGAAAGCTAGCCACCCTTCTCCCACTAAATACTTGAAATGGTTGGAATGGATAAAGCAAGATACCAGTAATTCTCTTAAAATTGTCTGGTTTATTTGGAGAGCTTTTAAAGGAGAAAAAAAAAAAAAAAAAGGGAAAAATAAAGTCAGAAAAACAGTAGCAAAAAAATAATCAAATCCTTAATTAAAGTGCAGGGAACTGACAGCAAAATGAGATAAACCCTACCTTGCCGCTTCTATAGGAAATTGCACATCCCAGCAATCCTGATCAAGAATTCAGATCATTTAGGAAATTAAGGAGGACCAGTTCTTCAGAAGAGTCCAGCACCAGCTACTCCTACTTAATTTGGTCACTTCATTACAGTGCTTCTCCATGAGATAAGGCCTAGCCAAAAAGCAGTCTTTCAGAAAAAGCAGATCTCCTACAGAGGACATCTTATCTCCATCAGCACCCTCTGCTGGGATGGCTCTAGCTCAGTCCCCACAGAGCATCCCAGGTCCTTAATCACAATGAAGAGCCTCCCTGACAGCACAATGTGTCAGCAAAAACCATCTTGTATCACAACACATACAGACAGCTACAACCTCCCCACATCTAGCATTCACAACACGGGGCAGCACAGTCACCAGAGGCAGGTGATGTCAGATACTGGGTGATGTCCTTGACTCAATGAATGAGGTACCCTGGACACTTCAGAATGCAGAAGACATTTAGTTATGCAGGACAGTATGGGCAGCTGGTACTTAGCACATAGCCTAACAACAATATACCCTTCCCAAGACACTGCCTAAGAAAAGGAGGGCTATATTTCCTCAGCAATGACTACTTGCAGGCTCTCTGTGGGCCAGGAGAGACATTTTCTCTCCTTGCCTAAGAAAGACGACCTTGCTGGAGCCTCACACGCCTTGCCACAAGGTGACAAAAGGAAGACACAGTGGCCAGCACTGTACCATTCATGAGGGAAACACTGCCTGCAGGAAATGAAGCAAGTACCCATGGCCAAAATTAGGCTCTTTCCAAGCCAATCAACTCTTCTTCTCATTCCAGACAGTTTTGTGAAGCCCAGCTTTGAAGGTGGCTGTGGTCACCTTATGCAAAACCAAAGTATCAGCAGAGAAGACAGTATCATTGCACCAGATTAAAACTAGTGTGAGCACAGGTGGAAGAAACCAGCCTGCAGATATGCTGTAGTCATGAGGTTCCTGACATTATCCCAGACTGATTTAACTTCTCTTCAAGTAGGGACACCCTAGGCTTGGCCTCCCTTTTTACAGGAAGATATGATCAATGGTCTGGTTGTGATTCTCTTAGGCTAACCTGCAGGACTTAGTTGTTTTAACTGCTTCTGATGTGTTCAGCTTTCTCTGACTCATGGTAGTGCTACATCTCTCTTCCAGCTTCCCACCCCCTGCACAGCAGAATCTGTGGCAGCTAATCCAGGATGTTGGGTACCTCAGCTCTCAGGAGATAAGCATTGCAGCTGCGTCCCTTTGTCTCTCTCAGCCCCAGTAAACCCGTCACTCATCCCCACCTGTAAATGCTGGTAACTTTGTCATTCATCATAAGCCTTAGTAGTGATCACTGAGCCCATCTACAGCAGGGTATTTCTGCACTGACTTGAACATGGGCAGTGACAACTCTGGGTATTTAGCACTCGTAGGGCTTCAGCTAATCACAACAAAGGGACTTTTGCTACTGGAAAGTGTAAGATCGAGACTGAAATTCAGGATCACCTTGCTTGCTCACAGCTTGATACAATATAGAATTATTTGTGTTCTTAAAGTGTGACAGCTCAGAAGCAAAGGACGAGAGTTTCAAAAAGTTTCCTTGCTTTTGAAAAACAGTTTCCAGTAACTTTAATCTACCTGGATTTAACAGACCTGATTCATCTTCTACACCAACCAGACCCACAGACAGAGATGCTCCTTATTCACATTAGAGAAGAGAATCACAGCCTGGGATGCTGCCTCTCATTTTCAAGGAATGTGCCTTAGTTTGAAGGCATACAATAACTGTATTAACTACCACTCTCAGGTTAGTATGCACTAACAGTACATAACTGGAAATTACACTACTGTGTCCATATCCAGTCTTTACTGAAGGCAGATTAATGGGATGTGTGACACACAGTCAAACTGGAGCTAAGATGGAATAAAATGGAAAGTAAATATATCTGCTTGCCTGGCAAAGCACTGAATATATGAACACTGCAAACAGATCCCATGGGGAGAAACACACTTAATCACAGCTTGGTATAGTTGCCTTATGGGTTCCAACTTCATAAGCAACTTCAGATCTGACAAAAGGAAAAAGGAAGAAGAAGAAAGGAATCTTTGTGCATATGTGTGTTCAAAAGTGAAACTCTTTTCAGTTTTAATGAACGGACAGAAAGACAAAAGGTGACCAAGATCATATTAGCATTTCTCATGTCCATCTCTAGCAAGAATAAAATTTCTGTTTTCTAAGCACTATCAGCAACACATGGAGAATCACAAACTGAAGGCCTTATGGTGTTTAACAAAGTGTCCTTATTGTTGGGAAAAAACCCTTAATAACCCTTAATAAAACAAAGACATAGCACCCTCACAGGAGCGGAGAAAAAGGAGCAATCAAATCTCATGTAGGAAGTTTTCTAAGGCTGATCACAAAAGTGACCCCTCCGCACATGATGCCTGCCCCTTGAAAGACTATTTTCCTAACCAGACGATATAAACTGCTCAGGGCCACACTCTATGCTTAGCAGCACTAAGGATGATGGGACTGACTGAAGACAACATTTGTAAAGCCCTGGAACAGGCTGCCCAGAATACTGGTGGAGTCACCATTCCAAGAGGTATTCAGATGTGTAGACATGGCACTTAGGGATATGGTTTAGTGACCTGGCAGTGCTGGGTTAATGGTCTGACTTGATGATGTTAAAGGTGTCTTCAGACCAAAACAATTCTATGACTATGATTTCTGCCTGTCAGGTGACTATCCTGAATAGCCCAAGTGGTATTTGAACCCCCAACTCCATGAATTGGGTCCACAGTAAATGCTGCAGAGAGCTTCCCAAACCCCAGGTAAACACTACCTGCAAAGATGTAAGCACTTGCCAATATCTCCCCTCAGATCTTTCCCCTCCAGCACAATTCAGCTTTGCACCAGGGGTCAGCAGTGTTGCAGGCTGTGGTAGAGCCATGAGGAGGATGAAGAAAGACTGAATGAAGCAGAAAAGCCCACTTGCTTCCCCACGGGTCTGCATCACTCACCAGTGGGTCCTGAGAACCTCACTCTCACAGGGGCACACTGCCACCCTGTGGAAACGGTCCTTCCTCTCCCAGGCGGCTGGTGAAGGACACAGGGATGTGGCTCGCAGCCTCAATGATGCTCATTAGCTATGCTGCTAATGCACTAGCAAGCTATATGCACTTTGGCACTGTGCTGAAGCAGGGCTCTGCTAATCTAATTTATTGAGACTAATGCAAATTTAATTTCTGCTAAGTCTTTGTAATCATGTATCTAGTAGCAGTGTGGCTGCTGCAGACACAGTGATGTAGCTACTGAAATGCGTAATTACTGCCACTCACTCCACTCCACTAATAAATTAAAACAACAAGGGGAAGATCATCAGCAAATCTTCGGAGTAGGCTGGGTGCCACCTCTGTCCTCAAGACATCATGGCAGTACACAGAAAAGGGTAGAAAGCCTCAAATGAGGTGGGACACTGACAGAAGGTTTCTTCTGTCCTGCTATATTCACAAAATTCTGAGTCCTGGCCCTTGCTTTGGTACGCTTGTGAAAGGCCAGGCAGCACTAGCATGGCAGTGCTGAACACAAAATACGGCTCCAACTGCGTAATTCTGGCAGCAGGAAAATAAACAGTAGGTGAGCACCAGTGGAAGTCTCTCCTCAGTACACTCAGAAGGTTATTTAAACACAGTCTCGAGACGTATTTATTCAATAAGGCCAGTAATTAGCCTGCAAATTAATCTCAACACATCTCTCTATGGCAGACTGAGAAATGAGATTCCTTGAGAAAAAATAATTTAACTGTTGCTGCTGACAGATGAATACTCAGTATCCACATTTTAAAAATAAAGACATTAAATCCAAAACCAAGGGTGTTGAGTTTATATTCTTAACTCAGCAACAAATGAGGCAGGAGGTAAAAGAAAGAGCTTCACAGAGAAGGAACTACCAATAGTAGAAAACAAAGTCTGCCACTTGTTACTATGCAGGTACATCTGCATCTCACAATGGGCCTCACATAAAGCCCACAGAAGAGATGGAAATTCTTTTGATTTACTTCAGTAGGCTTTGGGTCAGCTCTCAGATGCAGCAACCTCACATTTTGATTTCCATTACCAAAAAAAAAATATTATGAACTCCAGTGTATGTACTCCTCTCCATTCAAACAGACTGCTGAATCTCATCAGCAATCAGAGGAAGAAAAATGAAACATTCTCATTATTATTGACAATGAAACAAGATTTCTTTCTCTGCAGTGTGACTTGATCACAAGTGAAGGTAAGAGAGAAAACAACAGAATAGACACAGCACATATATTATATGTTCTGGGAGGAAAAACGTGCCCATTGCTAGTCAAGTTTGACAATTAGATTCACAAAAAGTAAACAGGGTGTTCTATGTTGAACCATTCTCACTAAAACTGAAAATTGTGTTCTGCAGTTCATTCCTTACCTTCAACAGCCCTTTTGGGAAGTCCTTGCCATCGTTCATCCCCTGGAGGTTAGCAATGAACTCTTGGCAGGTCATCTTCTTCCCAATGTTCTGAAAGAGATGGCAGAAAAACACAGCATCATATTCATGCTGCTTTCCAAACAACTTAAATTTAAGCAACATCAGTTGAATTGCATCTCCCTGCTCTAAGGTAAGCCCAAGGCAGGCAGCACTAAGAAGGCATTCCCAAGATTACTCACAGACAAGCATCCTTGTGTGAATATAGTTAGAAAAGGGAAGGTGCATTTGGACCCACACTCCCACTGAAAAAGAAAAACAGCTAAATACTGGAGTGTAATGAAGGGGATGATGATGAAGCTCCCTCTTATGTGCATGGCGCCTTACACCCCCCATGTCTCCAGAGGATCTACCAGCCTCTGATGGAAAAGCTCAACTTGATCCTGCTGTGAGGCATAAGGACACAGCCAACTGAGGCCCTTTCAAGACCTTTCTCTTATGATTGCCAACGTTCCCTTCCAAGAACAACTGCCCTGAGTTGGAGTAAGATGCTGAGGAGCAGTCATTACCTTTTCGGATTCACAGGCTGAGGCTGCCTTGACATTTCCATAGGCCAGCTCTCTTTTCTCTTTTCCTAATTCTTGGAATGAAAGATGCCCAACTGAGCCACAAACAGGAAAGTAACAGCTGTGTTCGTGTAGGACCCAAACTGCTCTGTTCAGAGGCTGCCCTAAACTGCTCTTGGATCCCAGTTTTCACCACCCCTCAGAGAAGGTGTCTGTACTCAGTCCCTCGGGTGCCAGGAGTGCAACGCATGGCATCTGTGGAGCCTTGTGAGCAAACAGCAGTGGCAATACATAAGTGAAAAAGGAGCCCAGAGAGGTCTGAGGAAATAGAAGCAGCCTGGGATAAGCCATGAAACATCATAAAGGCAGAGGGAAAATTGGGCCCTGTGATGACCATGGTACCTTTGGGTATGCCACTGCTGACAGTCAGGGGAAGGGGGTAGAGTTGACTTCCCCATGACAAGGGTATGCCTTGGCCACTGAAATACTGTGGAAGAGCTTTCTGCACAGGTAGTGACTAAGGTTAGGAGCAAGAGCCTGAATTAACACAGAAGTGGAGCTCAAAGAAGAGCTCCAGTCAGTAACACAGGTCATTCGATGTTACAGTTACATGACCAATTGCACTGCACATTCTCAACATCCCTTCCATAATGCATGATCAGGGAGACATGGGAAACCAGCTAACCGTGACTGACATCCTCATCTAGCCACAAAGGAAGATCCCACCACCTGCAGCTAGCACAGACCAGCTGAAAGACAGCAGGCAGGAACCCTGGAACGATGCACTGCTTCCCACATCAGGAAAGCTCCTGACAACGCAGTCTGGATGTACCCCTGGCTTTACAGTTGCTAAGCCTGCAGAACGCAGCTCATGATTGCAGTCTTTTGTGGAGGCTGGAGATGTTCTAGTAGACTTGCTTTCCTTCCTTGCCTTCCTTCCTGTTTCCTCCAAGCAGCAGTTTACAGCTTCTCCACACTGGCCAAAGGCAACAGCAGTGTGGTTCATTTCTCCCACTGAGATAATTGACATTGCAGAGGAATAGCTTGTTTTGCTTTAGAAGCAAAGCTAACACCTCCACACAGCACCTCACTGGTTCCAGAAGATGTGCCTGGAAGTCTAGAGATACCTTAAAAGTCTCCAGCATCACAGTCTGGGTGACGACCTCCCTGCAGAGAAGTGAGCATGCATCTCCAAGACAGGGCCAGCAAAAATGACTTAGTTACAAAGAGAATGAAATATAGCAAGACAGCGATAAATAAAGGGATAAGCAAGAGTTTGTCTACAAGAGTTAAGGTAAAGAGTGAACTGAAGGCAGGGCAGCTGCACCACAGACCTTCAAGCAGTTTTGCTTATTGCGAAATAATTGTCCACACTTATGATCAGTATTACAACAGTTAGAGCTCAGTGTAGACAAGCCCCGTTTGCTTCCTGTTTCTATCAGGATCATGTATGGATGGGTCAGAACATTATTTCTGTCAGGAAACAGGCAAATTAGCGTATATATCTTCAAGAGGTTGCATTCCAAGGCAAAAATGCCCAACTTACCACCTATGAGGAAAACCGAAAAGCAGTAAGAGGAAGACCAATATTACAGGAAATCAGGGTTAGGAGCCTTAATGTGGGGGAGGGAGAGAGAAGGGAAGGAAGAGAGAGAGGGGAAAGGGGGAGGAGACATATGCAGGAGTCTGGCAAACATTATGGCCAATACATGTAACACCACACTAAACACTGCCAGTAAGATAAGCCTCCAAAGTTACCCATGCAACAGCCAGTTATCCCAGCTTCAGCTGCAAATCATCAGGAGCAACAATGGGTCTGAGCCAGGTCATTTACTCTGATATTCAATAAAGGCAGTAGGGCCCACTAAAGCATCACAGGGAGTGACAGGAAATGCTGTCAGGAGGACATGCAACCATGTAGTCTTCCTCCCTGCACTGCAAGGCCAGGCATGGTGGAAAGTAGGTACCCCAGGCTGCTCAGCACTCTGGAGAGTGGGATATCTGTGCCTGAAGTCTCAGGTGTGCTCAACAGAAGTGGTATATGTCGAGAGGCACACTGGGGCACATTTCTGTACCTCTGCTCACCCTCCTGCATGACTGACACCCTCCTCAGTCAAGGAAGGCTCAAGCTTCAGAGAAAAAAAAATATTTGCAACTTCCTTCCCTGTCCCAGTTCTACAATTTTCAGACAAAGGCATTCAATTAATGGGAGGTGGGCGTCAGAACCCCTGGGGAAGCACACACAGGTCTCAGCTTCATTACCTGCACTCACCAGGGCCAAGCAGCCCCTGGAGGCAGCCCCTGGAGAAGGACCCAGTGTGCTGGGTCTCCTGCTGCCCAACCAACCAGCCTTGCTCTCTAAGAGGTCTATCCTGGTTTGAGTGAGAACAGAACTAATTCTGTTCAGTGATTTTACTTTTCAGCTCAGTCTCTTCTAACTACCTGCACTGTCTGAAGTCAGCAGCCTGTTTTCCCAGACAGTGTCTGCTGCTGGCAGTGGTAACACCCCATGTTTAGAGTTACTACCAAGGATTGGTGTGCAGAGCAAGGCCACTGCTGGATTTTGTGTACCACAGTAGGGGTGCAGGGAAGTGAAAAGCTGCACCTGCAGGGAGGAGCAGACAGGAAAGGTGACCCCAAACTGACCAACTAGGTATTCCATCCCATATATGTCATATTTGGTACAAAGCTGAGGGATGACAAGGGTCAATCTCTCTTCTTCAATGGCCAGCACCTGAGGAGGACTCTGTCCATTCTGCCTTCAATCCCAATCCGTGTGATCGTGCATCCAGTTCCATAATTAAGCTTCTGAATCCACTTCCCATGTGCTGCCGAGTCCAGTCTGGGACTTCCCCAGTGGCTTTTCTAATTGGTAAGTTTCTCTCCCTTATTCCCTTTCTATTCCGCTTTGAGCAGTGAGAGGGGGTAACAGGGAGTGTCTGTTATATGTCTAACAGACTGTCCTGACCCTAAACCTTGACAGAGGTCCCAACTGAGGCCCTCCTGGAAGAGCCCTTGGCAGAGCAGTGGAGGCTCTCAGCCAGAGAGAAGCCTCAAAGCCACCTGTCTGAAGCCACTGCTCCTACATGCTATCATGCTATACTTCCTGTCATTTCTGCTCTCAGTTCTGATTCCAAAACAGAAGAAGCCTCCCATCAGCCTGGGAATAACATGCATAGCAGGTGCATTAAGCCACAGGTGCTGAAATACATGTCCTGGAGCTGCTGGCAACCACTACCAGCATGACTAAGAGTGTTCAAACTGGCATACTGTTTCCTCCACAGAGGCAGTAGGAAGAGGTGTACAATGAGAGAACACAGGGCTCCCATTCAGGACGTCCATGTCCTTCCTCTGCTCTCTTGCCTCTGAGCACACCAGTCATTAGTCTGGTTGAGTGGAACTATGGTTCTACTGGATCTCCCCTGCTGATGCCTGTAAACAACAGCTTCCCCTTGTGACCTTCCCAGCAACTCTTCACCTCCCTTCTGCCTTCTCAAATATTTTGACAAACTGGAAAGGGGAAGCCAATCCCAACCACAGCTTCCTGGCCAGGGCCAGCTACTGTAACCAGGGAAGGATAGGCAGTATACCAAAAATACAGGGTCCTGAGTACAAGAAGAATCTTGCACATTTTGGCAAAGCCAGGCACAATGCTGGCTTACGCACGAATGATATGGGCATTTGGAAAGCCCTGCCCAGGACAATAGCCCAGCAATGCAGCCTTCTCACTGCTTGCTGTCTGCAGGGGTGCTTTAGGAGGAAGCCATCAGCAAGACCCTGCTGCCAGAAGACTACCCCATCTAAGCTGAGTGTCAATGGGAGCAGTCTAAACAAAGCCGTGCATACTCACATGGCCATGCAGGTCTGTGTTCAGCAGCATCATGGCACAAGTGAGACAGTGAACTCCATCTGCAGAAAGAGACATAACTAGAGTCACATGCAACTCCAGGACTCCACCTTTTAAGAACAACTGAAACTGAACAACTGACCTTCATAGCCTAATTTAATCGGTTCCCTTGATGAGAATCTGTTTATCAAGAAATACACATAATTAAATAAATGAACAGTGAGATCATTGCACAGTCGCCAAGTCAGAACAGCCTTCCTTTCATCTTTTAATGACTGTCAAAACTGTCTTGCAGCACCTCTGGATGAGACAAACTAGACAGGAAACCATGCTCTCACCCTTTGCTTACTAATACCAATAGCACAGCCTGAATCAACACCCTCTTCTTCATCTATTTCAGGGCAGAAAGGAAAGAGTAAAACACACCCATTCTTGTGTGCAGAATGGATACAACACAGTATCATGTTTTCCTCCCTCCTCCTCTGTCCCCCTCCTCATTTAGACTGGATTTTGGAGAACTTCAGTCAGCTATTTATGCTGCCCTGGTTCAATACTGCATAGAGAGCACTCCAGCTATTTCTAAGATGGTCTTGTAGCAAAGGCCCTCAACAATGAGACAGAAGAGACAGACTGTATCCCTAGCTCCAACCCTGGAGTGGCAGGCTTTGAAAAGTCCATGTAGACTGTCATTTGAAGAAGTGGGCACCAATTTCAGAGTCCTCATTTTCCAGGCACTCCTATTAAACCCCAAAGTTGTGCACAAATCCAGATGAAGGTGACAGTGCCCATGATGCCATTTATCACCTCTGAAAATTCAAACGCCTCTAGTAAGTTTCCAGTTTTAGGAAAAATATTCTCTTCATTTGCTTGTTCATAAACAGAGTCACCTTCTGTTCTCTCAATAGGGGTGTCATAAAAACACAGAGTCATTTATGAGACATGTACATGCTGTAGGGAGATGTATGTAAAAACTTCGTTAGGTATTTTGTCCAGACAATGACTATGCACAGGTCCCTCTGTGCTGTAAAGGAAGTGGAATGGGAGATGAAGGTAAATATATCTCGCATTCAGTGGGACTGTCGCAGGCTTAAATCTGCACAAGATTAAGCCATTACAAAAAGATGTTCCGCAGTGTAAGGACTGTGTTTTCTTACATATATATATACAGGCCCTAGCACCCAAGTAATTTTGCTGGACCATAGCAGAGCACAAAATGACAGAACTATTATCACTAGTGGTAGCAAGTCTGAGGCAGCTTGAATCTGGGGCTGTGGAGCTCCAATTCGGGTCTATGCATTTCTCTAGAGCAGCCTGTCCTCTCATTTCCAAACTGCAAATGCATCCAGAGAATGGAAAAGGGAAATGAGAAACAAGAAAGGCAAATGCAATCTGGATTCCCATTGAAAGCAACAGCCACCACTTTTCTGCAGTGTAGCACTTGAATACTGATCAAAAAAAATACGTAGAATCCTGGGCAAAGCATGAAGGACTCATTTTAATCTAAATGCTTACTCAGGCTGAGAAGTGGCAAGGATCCTCCTGCACCCTGGATGAGACTAAGGCTGCCACAAGAACATGCAAGTCATTATTCCAGTCTGGACATGACACAAATATTATACCTGGCTACCTGCAGTGTCTTGAAACAAGAAAGGCATTAGGAAGAGGACAGAGAGCGCACAGAAGCAGATCCTGTCTTACTGCTACCTATTCCCCTCCTCAGCATGACAGCCAGTAAAGCTGAACGGGTGCAAAGTGGACAAACACCACCTTACAGCAACAGGGGCAGGTCACAAAGGGGTAAGGGAATGTAGCCACACCTTCAAGTGTAGCAGCCCCTCAGTTACACTTGAGACTAAAGGCACAGCTTAGCCCGTGAGTGTTTTCTTTCTCATTCTCCTTCCTTTCTCAGTGTGTGATCATCCCACGCTGCAATGACAGGGCCACATGCCTCGGCCAGAACGGCTGGCTGAACACAGCAGCTACATCAGCAGACACTTCATCCTCTTCTCCAATGCCAACCTTCTCCAGTTTGATCTGTGTGCCTATTTGTTTCCCTCATCTATTTCCAAAATGAATGAAAACATTGGCAAGAGGCAGAACATCAACTGATGTTAGCTAGTCGAGATGAAACCATGCCAGAGTCTGGATACAGCACCCAAAATTCACCCCCACAACTGGCAAGAACTGGCATGCCTGATGCCAGTGCATGTAGAGACACAAGCAATGAATGGACCAGAGAAAGCAAACAGTTTCTCTTCCATCTGAGACGGGACCTGTTCTCGTCCATGTGTGTGTAGCTAGGGTACAGGTACCCATACATGCTGGAAGTCAGCGAGACCAGAAACCACAGCTGAGGACATTCAAAGCTGCAGATGCTATAACTGAGGATTTACATTGAGGAGGCCTAAATACCTTTGCTGACTGAGGTAAATAAAGATTTCTCACTGCTTTACTACTATTATGTGTGGAACATGGAGGACTGCAGTGCTCACCACAGACAGTCTCTGAAGTGTGATGTTGCAACTACACACCTTCAGTTCCCAGGCATGTACCATACATGCTACTGAAGGCATGAATGAAGGACGAGGGAGATAATCAAAGATGCTCACATCAGAAACAAAGATACCTTGAGAAGAAATAGTGTTTGGATTGCACTGGTAGTATCTACTGGAGAAGTGGATTAAAACTCTCTCTCGTTCCTGAGTTTCTCCAATAAGTGAAAAGGCTTTAAAGAAACTCCTAAAAGAAGAGCAGAAAAAGGTAACATTAAATTCATACATCTTGTGCCCCACATCACACAGAGCAAAGCACAATTCACAGCAGAAAGTACATAAAAGCAAGACGGACATTTCGTTCCAGGAAGACTTTACAGGTAAATAGGCTATTGTCCCATGTGCAGTTAACCCCAACATTACAGTAAAGGACGCAGGAGTTAAATTACCACCACTCTCAGCCACAGAATACACAAACTAATCAGCAATTACACCATTTGAAAGAACTGTTCTTTCCTTTTTTTTTTTTTTTTTCTTTTCCTTGGTGGACCAGGTGTGGTTTATGCACGGCAGATATTAAGGGTGTTCTCTGTCATTTTCTATGTCTATCAGTCTGTCACCCCTGCACCTATTAACTTGACACTCATTGGTATTCCCATCCAAATCAGAGGAGCTACTCCAGGCCATGAAATCAAGTAGGTGCACTACAGACACAGAGCCCATACCAAATATGTGGTCCTCCTCCTGGAGGGTCACCTATCAGAGTAGTCAGGACCACACCAGTCACCTTGCAGAGGGCAGTGGGACTAACTGACTAATAGAAAACATCTGGGAAAGAGGGCAGAAGAGTCACAACATCTACCAATGTGTTTCAACAGCAGGAGGAGCAACGTGGCCCTCCTGGGTTCCTGCTCCTGACAGTGCAGGGCACGGGGCTGGTGCACACATGGGCACGCTCATTAGACACAGCCATTGAGCCTGTGCAAAGAGGTCAGACAGGCACACATCTTCCACTTTTCATCTAACACTTAACCACAACACTATTCTTCCTCCTAGAAAAACTTGCCTTGCAGCCAAAGAACTTCTACACTTCCCAAAATCCCCACATCCTGCAGCCAAGTGGTGACCTCAGGAGCATCAGCCTACGCTAATTTGTCAGGATGCTGCTAAGAAAAGCCTGAAAAAACAAACCTCCTGGGTCTGAAACAAGATGGCATTCAAAATGAGTGCTTAACAGACAATTTATAAACACCCCATGAGACTGAAACTAATACCAGATCTGAGAGGCATGGAGTATCTTGCTGGAACATTCATATCCATCTTACCTGGACAAGTAAACATTAATTTCTTCTCTTTGATGTAAGGTCAGAGACAGGCTGAACTTGCAATGATCTCGCACCCATATGAAGTGTGATCTGCCTGGTAATAACTTAATTTCATGTGTAAGGTATTGCAAATAACCCAACTCACAAGTAGATATAACTGATTCTTTGCAGGGTTTCTATTCTCTTCCTACCTCATGCTCCCATGGGATACTTTGACAACTAGCCGTCTTTCTTCCTCCTCCAGTTCAGGCTCTTTCTAGCAACACCCTCTGCCCACACAAGGCACCACTGACCTACACACTTCTCTTCACCATCTTCACTCCTCCAGAAGCCACCTTGGAGAGGCAGCTGATGAAACACTACTTGGTAAACAAAAAAGGCAGGTTCCTTGTTATCAGAGGACAATGCTGCACCCAAGGGCCATGAAGGCAGGTTTCTGCCCACCAGGAGGACAAAGATGGAGTCCGAGAGGGACTGAAGCAGCAGTCCCACCTCCTGCAGAGGATGCAAGAGATGCACTCAGGGGATGAAGAGGTGACATAGGTTCAGGGTGTGGAAGCAGAGCAGCACAATGAAGGAAGAACCATCCCCATGTCCCAGAGTTGCCACTGACAAGTGATATGCACTGCACAAGAGCCTCCCACAGCCTGGGGATAGCATGGGTCTGGGCTGTAGCCACCACTTCCAGAATGCTTAAAAAAACCACAGCATATCAGTAAACCAGTTGCAACAGGGCAGTCACCTCTCACTCTCTGCAAATCTGAGGCAGCACACCTTGGATGTCCCAGGCTTCAGGTCAATGCTCTCTGTCCTCTGCCTCTGCTGCACACTAGGGATGTGCAGCCGGCAGTAGCTGCAGCTACTCCTGAAATCTCAGCAAACCTCTGGCACATCTAAGTCCCACAAGAGCCAAGGCATATTATAGAGAAGGTCATGACTATTAATATTAACAGGAGATCTACTGGGAACAGACACCGCCTAAATATGTGCCTCAAAGCAATTAGGTGTTGGATTTCACAGTTTAAAAGATGGGTATATTTAGCATCGTGCTTTGGGGCTGCTAAATCCTGGAATGAGCAGCAGACCTCCCACTGCCCCATCTGCTCTTGCCCTGTGCTGAGCAGCTACTCCAGCTCAACTCAGCCCCTCTGACACAGAACAGGCGGTTCACTCTTCCGCAGGCATGTTTCCTTTCACCACCTTGGGTAGGTAGGGCCCTTTCACTGGTGTCTGCCACAGTCTTCTGGAGTCAGCCCCCTGAAAATGCATTTGCAAGGGTACTGGCAAGTGCATGTAGACATCCTGGTTTTGTATCATTAAAAAAAAATAAAAAATAACCCACTTGAGTTGACCTCAGGCAGACGATTTAAACTCACTTTAAATCCTCTTAAATATCAGAAGACCTGATAACAGGCCTCTGCTACACAAATTTGGTATTTTGCCTGCTAAGAAAAAGAATACTGAAAACAAACATTGTTGAGGACTAATTCCAGTGTAGAAAGAAAGGAAGGAAAACTGAAGGGCTAGGTTTTCAAACATCCACGCTGGCAGCCACCATTTTCCACATGGAAGCTTTTGCTGTTCTGCACATTTTTGGATGCCTCAGAGAGATGCAGCAAAGGGGGCTGCCAAGCCACATCAAACCCTGGCCCTGGCTTTGTGTACTGAAGCTGGGCAGAGCAAACTCCAAAAGGCATCATCCAAAAAGCCTGTGCAGCTCAGCTGTGAGCAACATTCTCACTCCCCAACAGCACCTGGCAGACTGCAAGTCCCCTGTTTAGGAACTGACTAGTCATTTTTCTCTATCCACTCTCCATCAAGGAACACCTCTAAGCAGCTCCAAGCAAAGATTTTCCTCTCCAGATAATGCCACCACTCCAACAGCACTCTAGAGTGCAGCAGTATGCCAAGTCAAACAGAAGTGCTTTGTCCCAAACAGAAGGCTTTGTCCCAAAACCCACTTCCATCAGGACAACACAGCAAACAGCTCCATTACTAAAACAAGAAGATAAGGTCTTCAAAAGGCCATGTACCTGAGTGAGTAGTCCAGGGTCATGCCTGTGAAGTCAAAAAACTTAAGGTATTCTTCGGCCACAAGCTTGCTGAATTCGTTGCTTTAAACAAACAAACAAACACGTAAAGGTTATAATTCAAGAGTGAACCCCTCCAGAACCAGCAAGAAGAACAACATGGTCGAAGGTCTCACATCAGCACATACTTTTTACCCAAATGCTTTGCCACATCAGAGCGTTTGAATCTGTCCAGATGGTAGAGGCGCTTAGCCAGGCGCCTCGCTGCTTCCAAATTACTGCTGCTGCCATTGCTGAGATCATGGGTAAGAGCTCCAGTAGCATCCCTCGCCTGAAGTTTATTGCTCCCCATGGTAGCACTGGTGTCTAACACCATATTCTGCAGTTCAGCATTGCTGTGAAACAGAAAGAACATGGAAAGAAGAACAAGAAGATGAAATCACAGTTTCAGAAAATATTTAATTCCTCAGTATAAAGGGCAACTAATCGAACAGAGGCAAGATTACACAGTATAGCAAATTCCACTTAATTGAAGGACCTATTTGAAACAGGGACATTTACTCAGCAGTCATGAGAGGTTAAGAAAGTTAAATGTGGAGACCCAAATACAGGTTTTCGAGCCCAGAAACAGAGTCTGCTCTGCACTCACCTTCTGAGTATACTGAGTGTCCTCAACTTCTTACTTCACAGGCAGCTGTTTGCTATTATCAGCCCACACCTGACACTGGCTCTCATTTGCTTCTTGCAGGAGAGTTTTGAACCCAATCACTTGCTAGGCTTGAAGTGGTCTCTGTAAAAGTAGGCCAGCAGCCATTTTCCAGGGGAAAATGCAACAAGCAAGCCAGGGTGTTCCAAGTTGATGTGGCACAAGTCCCTTTCTCATTCTTCCCCAGTTGTCCCGGAAACAATATAACTCCCCAAATCTAAAATAACATCTGCAGAAGTCTCAGCAGCTTCCATGCTACCATAAACTGCAGGCACCCCAGAGGGAGGCACTACTAGAAAAAGCAGCACTCATAGCAAGGAACCTGGTTTGGGGGATTGGAAAGAGACAAGAGCCACCCAGGCCAGCCTGGAGAATTGCTTGCTTTTCTCCTGCTCCCTCATGGTGGCAATAAGTTCCAGCTATTCAAAGTCAGGATGTTCTGCCTTGCAATCACAGTGCACTCTACATCAATCATGCATTCACAGATGCCTCCCACCTCTGCTACAGTAGGAAAGCTCTGGCCAAGCTCTGTGCCTGGTTTGCTTCTCCCATTAAAGATGCAAGACCTATCCACACCAGAAAGCACACTCCACATAAATGCCCCTGCGCACAGTCGGGCTTTTTATTTAGGAAAAGTTTTTCTCTGACACTGGTATGAAAATTCTTGTAAAATGTCAGCTCTGTGTGTGAGCTACAACACTTTTATTTAAAAAAAAAATACTATATAGAAATTCTTTCCACTAAATCCTCATTTACAGAGGGCTAATGAATGACCAGTAGAGGTCATGTTCAGGGCAGATATGAGTGGAATGAGTTAAAGATTATTTTAAACACAGTACTTCAACATACCACAGTTTCATACACCAGTGTAATCTTCGGGCTTGCTAAACCACAGAACAACTGATCACTAACAGAAAGACATTTACTGAAATGTGTACTAGCCTCTTATTAACCCTTTAAAGATGAGATTTTCATATAATGTGAGCGTAAAATAAAAATCTCTCCTATTCTACATGCTTCCCTCCACACGAATCATCACCTGCACTTTACCTCTCTTCCCATGTATGCAGTGCTCCTCTGAATGGAGATTTGCCTGTTTCACTCGCTTCCATCTTCCTAGTGCTGATACAGCATCAAAAGGATCACACATCCACACTGTCGATACAACTTTTTCTGTCAAGTATTTGGGGAAAACAGACATCTGACTTATTGCTACAAGTCCTGGGGACTGGATTTTCCACTTATTCCAGTGTAAATAATAAGGTGCTCTAACAAATGGGGCTCAGTCTCGGTGCCCTAGTAGGGAATTAATACCATAAATACAATTTCAACAGCACTAACATCACTGACCACCGGCCACAGTAGAAAACACAAAAAGCCCTTCCTAATACCATTGTTGTAGGAAATACCTCTTCAGGCCTGTCCAAAAGCACTAGACCATGTCTGAAATTCTCTGAATTTAGTATACCCCAACTTGTGAAGAAAGTGAATTCCAGAGTTCTCTCACACACGACCCAAACAATGCCTCATCTAGACAAATCAGATGTGACTCGTTTCAAACTCCCAGCTCTAACAATTGACAGGTGAGCTAACACATCTACAAAGCCTTCTGCATACCAATGCTGCAAAGCTATGCCAGCTTGCAGAGCCTCATTCACTAATCACAGCTTTGTTTCACCACTGCTCTTTATTAAAGACAATATTTATAGCCCTGAAAGATGGCCAAAGATGACAAGAAACATCTTTACCCTGCTAGGAACCAGAGCACTACAAGAGTCAATGTTACCACAAACCACCATAAATTCAGAAAGGGAAGTGCTAGCATATGCCACTTAGTGAAATAAACAGTACAGAACCTCCTAGCTTCTGTTTTGCCTCTCAGAACAGTGGCTGGGATGTGGAGGAACACTGGGCAAGAAGGAGACTGCAGTTTTTCCCTTGCTTGACAAAAGAATCTGACTGACAGGACTACATATGAAACGTTATCTTCCAAGCTCCTTGATTTAAAATTTCATCTTGATAGGGAGTCTCCATACATCTATCGGGTCAAAGAGTAACAGATGCTTCCTTCAGTTATTCTGACAGTTAATTAGCTTATTACTTAATAAGTAAAAGAAGGCAATCAAATAAATAAATATAGGTTGTCTGTAACACGAGCTTCTGTTCAGGGAAAATGACAGATTGTTAACATTAAAGTGAGACTTCCGTTCTCAAAGTTTTTAGGTAGTGAGTAGACTCAGTGCTCACGTCACTGAAGGCTTAGGAAATGCAAATTCCCTGTTTATGACTACTGCAAGATGCCCTCCAGACATGTCATTTCAGCAGGGTCCAGGGAGTGTTACTCAAGAGAAAGGCTGTCATCTCTTCTTACCTCCAAGTCTTTCTGGGTGCACCATTTTCCTTCCATGCCTCAGCTTCCCCAGCTTCTGAACACAGATATAAATACTTGCCTCCCTCTGTAAAGCACTTGTAATGGATTCAGTCAAGGGCTAGAATTGACCAAGGCTGCAAATAGCTCTGGCTTCTGTAGTCTACAGTTTCTACCCATAAAGAGTCCACAGCAGCATTACCAGCTAATCAAAGACAAGAAAGGGCTTTGTGATGTAGAGCAAAACTGGACGCAGATTTCTCATGCAGCTTTACTCTTTTATCACATAAAAATGAGAAATTCCACTGACAAATGCAGGCTGAAAATGTAATAGATTATATTCCTCCTAATCCTGGATTCAAGTCCAAAAGGAACTGTAACGATACTAGTGCTACTTGTACATATAGCAACGGCTGCTAATTTTCATCCAGACTCTTACATTGATCCCTGCCATCAGAAAACACAGAAAACAGAAGCTACACAGAATACAGACACCTTTGGTCTCACAGCACATGAGCTGTGGCCAGAAACAAGGTCCTTAGACCTTATTATTTCTGTCCCCAGCAATGCACTCCTGACACATCCTCCCTCCTTCTACCAAAGCATCCCCAGGTTCACAGTGAATGCACAGAGGCTGTGGCCACTCTATCTAGCAGAAATTACAGCAATTCGATAAAGAGCTGGTATGGTAAATTCAATACCTTTTAACAGCAGCAGCTGCTCCTCCACTCTCACAGATGAAACATGGGCAGACTGTAAATCTGTAAAGCTGGCTCCCTGTAACACACCATAACAGCTAGGCAGAGTCTGAAACATTTTCTATGTTTCTTCACTTATTCCATTATCGACCAGGTCTGCAGTGATTTAGGTCCCAATGCCAAGGTATCTCAAACATGTCATGCTCAGCACTTACCCACTTCATCTGTTTAAGAATATTCTAGATTCGATTATTCCCCACACCCCCCATCCTGGGTTTCACCAAAACTGAAACCCTCCACAGCAATGTATATTTAGGGAATAGCTGCAGCTTCCAGACAAAAACAGAGCAAGGCCAATAATGTAAAGGTATGGACAGAGGCACCTCACTCCTCAGTGGCTGACTCTCTGTCTACTAGGCTGCAGCTGAGAAGCTCAGCATAAGTACTTGCTGTTGTAGATTCCTTAAACCTTGTAATGCATTTCATTTTTTAGCAAATCCATGGGGAAAAAATTGTCTGTTTCATCCCAAGTAAAAAAAGCATGTTAGCATCTTGTTTTATGGGAAAAAAGCTCAGATCTATCACAGAACAACTGCCCCAACCAACTAACAAGATGATGTTTGGCGTTGACACTGAGTGTCAGGGTGTGACAACTCTGTCTATGTGCTGTCCTCAGTCCAGCCACATCAGTGATCCCAGTTTGCCACAGCTTAAAGCTCCTGCCAGACCAAAGTGTAGCGTATGCTCTGTGGCACAGTCTCTCCTGGATGCATATGGGGCCCATCCCTGAGGAACACTAATCCATCTGTCATGCACATCTAGAGGGAGTGCACTGGATGCATCGACTGCAGGGGGAGCTTGGATGAGACAGGGCTGGGACCTTCCCAGGCCTTTTTGGAAATAGAGAAAGAGAAAACAGAAGGAAAAAACTTTTTCTCTCAAATAAATCTGCACACCTTTAACATGAGCTTTACTTCAAGGCAGGCTTAATCAGGTGTTTGCCAGCAAAACGCAGCAATGATTAAAAATAAGGAAGGGTGGAGAAGCATTCTGCGCTGAAACTAGGGCCAGAATAAATGTTGCTTTCAGCAGGAGTACAGCATCCACTGGGAAGCCATGCTGGGGCTGAGAATCACCCTCTGCTGCTCTGTGCTGGGCCTGTTGTTTTAAATGCCTTTACTCAGAGCCACCTTCTCCTCCTCATTCTGAAAAAGAGGACACCACCCCTTCAACCATAACCATCAGCTCTGGCTGCAAAAAGCACGCTATATTTCTAATTCAACAGCTCCACAGCAGCGGCTCTCACCTCACAGCATGTCAGGGACATCAGAAAGTCGTATACCCCTGACACCAGCCCAGACTGCAGGGGACTTCCATCCACAAGAGAACAAACCCCTGCTCTACAACCCTTCAGAGATATATGGATGCTCACCCAGTGACACCCTTCCACATTTGAGAGCTGACCAGAAATGAATCTTCAGCTCCGACCAGGAATGAAAGGTGGCACAGGCTGAATTTTGTTTAAAGGGAGCTGAAAAGCTGTGCTTGAACTTCCTGTCTCTAAAAGTTGTAGCCCCACCAGAGAAAGCAAAGAAATCCCGGCAGCAGTGGGATGTGATGAGTCAGTTCCTGCTACAAATGACTGACCACACAGACAGGCTGGGAATCACTCTGCTGCAGCTTTGCTGTGCAGCTCTGAACCAGCTTCTTCGGGGCCAAGGGAGAGCAAGCACAAAATCACATCAAGCAACGATTTACCTTGCCAGTTACCTCCAGCTCCAGGGCTCTTCCAAGACACAACTGTAGGAAGGAGAAAAAATACTAAAAATAAAAATAATGCCTTTTCCTAGCAGATGACTCAGTGTGCTATTTTACTCTGAATGGTTTAATCAGCTTTGAAGTCCTACGTATGGATTCTCTTCAAAGACACGCTTTGAAGTAGATCCCTCTTTGAGGACTTTGAATCCTCAAAGAGCTGCGCTTTGCTGCAACTTGATTCAGTGGGTGTTTCATGAGCACACCATCAGCCAGGACACATGAAGGGAGGACAGTTTCTACAACTCAGAGTACTCACCGAGGATACATTAAAAAGTACCTCAGCCTTCTCACCTCACACAGACAGCAACAAAATGAAAAATAAACAAACAAGCCCTGTAATCTCCTATTGGTTAGCAATGCATGTGCAAAGTCAATTTCAGGGGCTGAAATGCATGCTGCTGCTTAAAAATAATCTCTTGCTCCCTGTAATCATCTGCCTTTTTATTTGATTAAAAGGATTCCCGCCGATAGTAAGTACGGAGCTAACAGCTAAGTGCTCACTCAGTAAATGCCACTTCTGGTAGGCTTGCATTACAGCAAATGCAAACTCTATCGTTACTGGATGACAGCATTAGGACAAGAAGTCCCACCACATGCAGGAACAGGACTGCAGCCCTTCCGACAGACACTGTGTCCTTTATTACACAGACACATTGGCCCACTGCCACCCACAGTGCAAATGTTTTGCTAAAAATACCTCGTGTTTGATTCCCTTTCAACCTCAGGCTCCTTACAACCCTGTGGTGGGGGTTAGTGATTGCAAAGGGACTCTCACCACAGTAATGCTTTCAAGCCTAGCAAGTGAAAACCTGGCCCTTGCCACAGAGGGTATCCAAGGGCTGCCCCCACAATGAGTACTTCTGACAGATGCACTGACCTGTGGACCAGTCTCTTGTATGCATCAGGACAGTCCCACACTCATCATCTGACCTACCTGCCCCCAGACACGAGCCAAAACCAAACCCAAAAAATCCACTGCACACTCATGACATTTCTCAGAAGTCCGTGTTTCAGGAGCCCTCAGATCTCTCCCCTGAGTCCACCTGCCACCCACATGCTGCAGGTGCCAAGCACCCACCAGTGTGTCATTTCCACATTTCCAAAACTGGGAAGCAAGAAGAGTACTTCCCCCCTCTCCTGGGCTCCAATTAACCATTTGGGGACTGGCCCAGGAAATGCATATTAATGGGGTAGTTGGTCCTCCCTGTCAAGGAGCAAAACAGATGCATAAAAATACAGGTGTTTATGCCTTTCGGTTAAAGCTTCCCTGCAGATGGGTGGATGGAGCATTTCAGTGCTGGCAGCAGCACTGCACAGGAGGTTTTCATTGCAACCATGCAGAAAAACTAACTGCCTGTCCTTAGAAAGAATAGTTAATAATAATAGAAGACTTCACAATAGCAGAAAACCAACCAGGAACCAACCCACAGGTCACCCAGCTGACCCAAGTGTGCTAGCAAAGAATCTGCACGCTACATGCCCTGTTCTTCTCCACCAGTTCTTCCACACCACCACCAAAGCTGTGCATGCCTCTACACCACCCTGCCAGCAGCCAGACTCTGCCTCTCTCTATCCCAGCAGACACACATACGGAGGAAGAGAAGAGTTAAGCAGCAATAATGCAGAGTGGGGCTTGACCGGCAGCCAGTCATGGCTAATGGATGAGACAGCAGGCTACACTCAGAGCTGGCAGGGACACCTCGGTTTCAGTGAATGAAGGCTTCCTGACCTAAATGGCTTTGACTTTAATGGAGATATGCCAACAGATGCCAGCTTAGAAGCTGAGCTGCTGACAGCTTTTTACTAAGGCACTTTGTGCAGTGAACTGATCAGCTGTTTTGGTTTAGTTTTTTTGGTTTGTTTTTTTGGGGCCTCACCTTTGCCAAGTTTTCTTCCCCGAGGGTATTTAGCAGAATCTTCCTAACTCCTGATAGAGGTGTTGGGGTGGC
>JANHFX010015818.1:0-15863 GCA_027560015.1 Chloroceryle amazona
AAACACAAGAGAGAGTGAGTTAGAAGTAGAAGAAGCGAAAGAAAGGGGAGTGGGGGGGATGGGGGGGGGGGGGGGGGGGGGGGGGGCGGGGAGGGGTGGGAGTGTCAAAATAAAAAAAACCCAGAACATTCTGTAATTGTAACAAGGATTTGGGAAAGAAAACAATTCAGAAAAGAAACTCTAATCCCTTCATGATCATTCTCTCATAGAAGCCAGGGAAATTATTTTCTGTAAAAATAAACAGAAATGAACACTTCTGTATATGCCATAAATGACAGACCACTGAAGAAACAACTTTAATTTTGCAAAGACTGAAAGGATAAGTAATAAGTTGGCAGGGCTGCTTAGACATTTATGAACTCTCATAAATATTACCTACCACAAGTCTAAATCACTGCTAGCTCTGGCTTTTGTTAGCCTATTCTAGTATCTTACCAACTCCTCTGCAAGAGGATAACTGACCTTTAAAAAATTTTCTGCTAGCATGTACAAGACAGTATCAAGTAAACTATTATCAGTTCTCAGACTGGAAATCTAAAAATTTAATTTCTAATCTTTTGCACAGACCATTACCTCAAAATTGTGATTTATTAGCTTTATAAGAGCTTCTTACATTGATGAAATCCCAACATAAAACTAAATGTTTTGGAGTAATAAGTCTTGCAATGAGTACCACTGTCCACAGAACAAATGAGCGAACAATAGACTTATCAAAGCTCTATCACGAATTACTAAAAATAAACTTATATAATAGCGGGCTCCACTTTTCAGCTGGCTTCTTCTACTTCCTAAGGTAAGACAACTGGCACACACACACAAATCTATATGGATACAAATATATATTGCACCCTCACTGTTTTAGACTAAAATTAAGCAGTATGATAGAATTTGAATCATCAGCTCTGTTTTTCTGATCTTTCAAACTATGTATCGCTATACTTGAGCTGGCTGACAAAAATAACAAAACACACAGAAAGTACACGGTTTAAGACCACCATGCATCACGTTGCAGAGCAGAGGCATTGACAAATCCAGTAGCATGCACTGACAGTATAAAAAGGTTTGTGTGTTGTTTTAGTTTCTATTTTAGAAGGGGAAAAAATATTTTGAAACAAAAGAATTACCAGCTAGATCTTGGGAAATTGCTTTAACTCTAGTGGGGAGAAAAAGTGAAAAAAAAAATGTAACAACATCAAACAAATAACAATCAAATTTTCCTCTTTAAGTCATATAGTAAAAAAAAAAATATTCAAAAATAAAAGGTTGCTCCCTTCCCCCCCTGCCCCGTATGTTTCCCTATCTGCAGCAGGAATTACACAGCAATGACTGCTGTATCCATTTTGACTTCTAACTGCAGGGAGAGAAGAGTGAAACTTGGAACAGAAAAACTCCACAGCTTCTCCAAAGGCCATCTGGATCTGCCTGATTTACTAGGCGGAAGAGAGTCCCTAACTCCTATTTCTGAGAAACCCTTGGCTCTATAAATCTGTGCAGCCACAAGATTTGCTGGGGCCTTAGATCTGCATATCTTCCCATAGCAGCACTTCCCCTTGTCCATTTCTGAATTAAATGTCAGAATTAAACATCAAAACTGCCAGAGGTAGCATAATACTCTTTTATTTGTCAAGGAGTATATTCCTTAAGGTTTATGAAGAGGTTTTGTTGTTTTCAATTAAAGGGAAATGGGTGCTATTCCAAGCAGCTATCAGATGTCAGTGGTTTGAAATTTCATGTACATGAAAAAGGCATACAGGTATGAATAGCAATGAGAGTTTTAAGCAGTACATTCACAAAAAGTTTTTATCTACAGTGATTTACTCTGATGCAACTTCAGGATATATGTATAAAAAAATACAAAACTAAACAAAAAATTCACACACACAGAAGAGAAATTGGCCACAGAGTAGTATCTAATATTACAAATTCACCATCCCAATTTACAATTTCATTATTGACATAAACTTTTAAGTTCCTATCTCCTGAAAGGATAACAGTGTGTCCACAACCTCATATTTCTACAGAGACGTAATGATAACAGTTTCAGATTGAGTGCATTTAGATATGAGACTTGTGGCTTTCTTAAAACATTAAAGCAAATAGTGTTCACTTTAAAACATCACACTAAAATACAGGCCTAAAATTCCAGAGCAATTCACTTTAAATACATGCTCCCTGCCTTCAAGCTACACAAGAGAGATAGCAGAGTGCTCCATTTTCTCATTTAGAAGCTGAGTATCATAAAGATTACTGTTACCAGCAAGAAAGTATGTTTCAGAAGATATAAGGAGTTATCTATGTTCAACTTTTAAAACCTGTATTTCTAGAGTGATAAATATCCCTTTTGTTATTCTTATTCCCACTGCAACTTTTATGTACAACTGCAGACTGTGGTGTAACAAAACAGAAAGATTTTTAAATTGTAGTAAGAAAAAAATCCTGCATTGAAGCAAATAAAGTATTTTATGCTTATTCTGTTCCTTCAGAAAATTTTAATATGTTAAATATCTGACAGCAAAGATCCCTTTGCCTTTTCTTATCCCCTTATCAGCAAGAAGGGAATATTATATTTTTATTTTGAAAGGATGCTATAAGATCTCGAGTATCTGTAGGATAACAGATCCAACACATAGACAATATCTGCATATGAGAGGGACCACAGAAACAAACCTGACCCACTGCTTTAGCTGAAAGCTAACTCTTAAAGGCTGATCCTCTCCATGTGGCTATCCCTATTCCTATTTGAAAAATGAAACACTCCCATATTTCATCTCCCCATGAGAGTGAAACTGAGACCATTTCTGTACACAGTACCAGGGTCCCAAACAGACATTTCCATTAATGGTTATTATAGTTTTCTTGCTGCAGATGAAATAGGATAATTTCCTTGATTTCACCAAATTTGAGTAGAACATAGATATTTTTAAAAAAATCCTTCAGATCTCCTCATTATGTAATATATAAGTAACATTGGTCTGTATGTTATATTACACCATGATGTCATGTTATTACACTGAACTGTAATCCTGGAAAGCAAAAGTCAGAGCTCTAGAGGTTACTACACATCCCACTCAATAAATGTGTAGCATGTCTCCTTGGCTTTCCTGCATACAGCCTCTCCCCCATTCCCAAACAGAAATTGTACACCTTTTAATGTGTCAGAACCCTTTCTGATATTGAAACTGCTGCCTCCTCATTACTACCCCACTGTCTCTCCAGAGCTATGAGACAGCCACACTTACAGAGATGATCTAATCAGTCATGTTCCCTCTTGGATTTAGCTTTGAAGCCCAATGCTTCACACACACGGGCACTTAGCCTTGGGTACCTGAGAGCCTGGCTGCTTTTACCAGCTGTACCAGTCCAACTACTGAGACATAACCTCTGTCTACAAACCATGTCTTTGCTCCTCATGTCCTTGAGCAGTTTTTGGCAAAAACAAGACATCACACAACAAAAACATAATCCCAGAATGCTCTGGAAAGATAAAACAGATTGAGTTTTGTGAATGTATTTGTCCCATTCTAGCATGTTAAACATATTTCAAATTACCAGCCCAGTTTTTATTAATTATAAGGTTCTCTCATTTTTCCTAAAGCTTGAGAGAGTTTTCCTACCAGGCTTTTAAGAGGCTTCTTTTGAAGAAGACATGTTTTCTATACAGTTTAGGAAATAATTTCTTTAGGCAAGTTCCAAAGTACACCAGTACTGGGATGCTTTGAAAGTTGTCTGCCAGCTGACTTTGTCCCACTTTGAAAACAAAAGCAACTCTTCAGAAAGCACTTTCTTAAAACTGTTAATCCTTTAAAAAGAAACAATTCTTAAATTATCCACCTTATAAAAGCAAAGACAGTCCAAGGGAGTCTTTCTGAATAGTTTACACAGCTATTTGAATAGGTTCCTTCTAAAATGCATACAATGTGCAAATAACTATTACAGAGCTGTAACACATACAACCCCATCTTTTTTATTCTGTTTTCTTGAACATGTAAATGAAGAACACTTACTTTGTATTCAGGAAATGTAAGCAACAATGGACATGTAATCAACTAAGAAAGAAGTTATTTAGCAAACAAAGACCAAACTCATTGCCTTCAAATTTGGAGGTTTATTTGCTAAAAAAAAACAACAAACAAACAAGAATAACAACAAAAAAAGTCAACAACCAACAAAAAAAACCAAAACCCCAGAACAAAAAAAATAAACCAAAACCAACCACAAATTAATTCATTAGGAGTAGTAAAGAGGAAACTAATGTCTAAGCATTCCACATGTAACTGATGTTTTTACACATCCAGAACTACCACCCTGCTCCCCCCTCCCCTTGGTTCTGTGATAAGTATCATCTAAAGCTATCTGGATCAGTCCTCAATTACTACATCAAACATGTCAACTGCAACAGGGACTTGAGGGACTGCTGCATATCCATACGTACCACTCCTCTTCACAGGAAGTATTGCTCAGCATCTCAAAGATAAATCAGATTACTTAGGCAGTTTATAATATCCATCACAAAATCTAGTATTTCACTAAAATATGAAAACATTGTCATTCAAGCAGAACAGAAGCAATGTGACAATCCTGAAAAAGCACAGATAAAATCTTAAAGATTAAAATAATCTTCCTCATCTGTAATATGCATTTATCTCAAATTCAGGATACACTCTATAGTGTTCCTAAAGTGGCACCAGAAATTAATGAACCACTAACCCTCTTGTTACTGCGGGGCAACTTTGGATATAAAATGCTGTTGCAAAACCAGCGCCACATACAGTGGAAGACATTCTTCCAGACTAAATTCCAGCAACAGAAGCCACCCAAAGTAGCTGCTCTCCCCAGAACTGCTTATTCCAACACAGCAAAGGAAGACACAGCTGGAAGGAAAAAGTCTCTCAAAGTAAGATCTACCTTTTTTGGGTAGTAGTAAGGTTTTAGTTTGTTTTTTTTTGGTTGGATTTTTATTGTCTGGTTTTTGTCTTAAGAGTGTTTGTGTCTTTTTTTTTTTAAATATATTTTGTGCAAGACTGAAACAATCTGTGAATGCTGTTTTCGAAAGACTGACTTATCTCACAAACTTAACACCCAAGAGAGACATGGGAGATGCGTTGTCCAGTTTAATTCTAAGAACAAAAAAAACCTCCTGATGTTTATTTGGCCTTCTACAAGACCTTCAGAAGGGCAGCTAGAGTTAAAAGCTTCCCTTCCCCCAGCCCCCCTTTGGGAGAGGGGGATGTTAGTACACAGGAGAAACAATACTGACTGCTTTTTTCAAAGCACACATTACTGCCTTGTATGAGAATACAACAATACTTTGAGCAGAAAGTAAAGGATGACTCTACTCAAAGTATCCAAAATCTTCTCACCAAAGCTTTAAAATGTGACCAAGATGAAATATAACTAATAATAATACACTTTCACAGTATAAGCACATGCAACAGTGAGTCCCAGTCTCTCAATGCACCTTTAAAGGATAAAATACTAAGTCTGCTAATCTTTTCAAAGTACTTCCTCCTGCAACATTAACCAAGCTTTTTGTGTGGTTAGTTTGCTTTTTGTTTTAAAACAGGAATATGCAAGCTCCATTTAACCATTGATAAAGACAGGAAATTAATTCCCATTCTCATTACTCTACTCGAGTTGCAACAGGAGTCCAAGTAGGCCGAAAAGTCCCTTGCCACACATTTCTACTACATAACAGACAACTTTTGTTCACCAATACCTTTTTACACACCCCACACACCCACCCCCAAAGGGCATGGAGTGTGCATTAGACTGCTCTGATTACCGAAGCACGTTCAGAGAATCTGATGAGTATGAAGAGCACCCTCAGTTCAAAATACAAATTCCCATGCTGCAGTGGTGGACCTATTTCCATTTATTACTGCCTGGTGTTTTGTTTTGCCATTTACATTGGCACTAGCTTGTTGTAATTCAGTACTCTCAAAGCGCATCTTGTTCCAAACCCAAGAATAGCCTTATATTCTCCCTAAAAGAATACACATTAAATCTTACAGTGTAGCATTATATATATAGTAGTACATCACAGACAGATTTTTATCTGGAACTAGAAGGGTCTTCTCTGAACTTTGCCCTTTCCTTTAGTAGAAGGAACAGTTTTCTTCCAATCTCTTACTGGAATTTCCATGAATCCTGGTAGGCAGGGAGAATTTCCCCAATCTTGCCATAATTGCTATAATTGACCAGATTGAATGTACAATCAAAAATGTGCTTTGTATACAATGAAATATTCTTAATTGTGTTGTCACAGACAAAAATTAATGATTTCAGCTGAACCTTTGAACATTGTCACACAGTTGATGACTTTTAAAGAGAGTATGTCCACTTGTACATTAGCCTATTTATGAACAGATTGCATGTTAAAAGGTATAGCACAAAAAGGACTAGGGAATTCAGTATATTTTTTTTCCTAACAAAGGAATGGAGGAGTGTTGTAATCCTAAAGGCATAATATGCAGGAAGTCACTTAAGCTCTACACACACGGTTCCAGTTTGAACTCTTGCATCTAAGCAATTTGCTAATGTTTTTACAAATAAGGATACTTTTATCAAACAGCCTTCCTCTGTCTCCAAACAATTAAAGAGTTAACAGAAAAGATTTAGGGGTACTCACATTGCTTTTTAGTATAACATTTTCTTATGCAGCACAGTGCTATTTTCCTTCTGAAAGCCCGAATTCTGAAACAATAACCAATTATCATAACCTACTAAGACCTGTATTTCAAAACATTTTAGAAGTGGTTTTGGATTACTTCTTAGCTGGCAGCCTCCTACCAGCCTGACTAGTAAAGAGTTGCAAAATCACTGCTGGAAAAATGAAGTTACAGAGTACAATGCTGCCATCTGCTGAAAATTGGTTGTCTTAAAGGTTTAATCATTCTTTCCAAAGATTCAGTTACAGGCTTTTGAAATGTGAAAGTTATTTAGACCTATTTGAGGAAAAGTAACAAATATTTTTGGGACAAGCATACAGATACAAGATCAACTGTAGTGAAGTACAGTAGCTCTACTTCCTCTAATGGAATGACTGCCCAACACTTCTTAATAACCTACATTTCCATGTGTTGAGTACAATGCAGCACCGTAGCCTTGCAGAAGGTTCACTCTGTCAGCAGCAGGTCCCAGAAATAACGGTTTATGCATAACAACAACTCTGGAATAGGATATCCAAGCCTGCAGGTTCCTTTGGCTATGCACAAAGGAAAGCTGCACATCCGGGTGGATGTCATCGCTTCCAGCAGTTTGGGATGTTGTTCCAGTTATCAGGGCTGCATGCAAGGGCGAAGACTTGTTCAAAAACTTCAAAATCCATTAAAAATATGGACTTTTAATTTCCCATGTCAGGTCATGGACTAACAAGTTGTCCCCTCTTTTAAATTATAGATATGCCTCCTGCCATTGACAAAAATTTATATCCAATTTGCCAAGAGACGTCATTTTTCATCCATGGGCCAAACTGAAGTTGTTCACCTAGCAAAACCTGCTGGGGGCGGGGGGAACTGAACTCATGTGAAAGCACAACACTACGATGTCATTTTCACTGTGACCTAGATTAGATGCGGTAAACTAAACTTAGGTATCTGCACAGGGCTCTCAGGTAGACCTGTCTGTTTTGTACAACCATACCCATGGAGCAGTCTAACATTCATGCCTTGTTCTGTACTGTTTGATTGACACTTTTCAGATAAATGAGACTAAAGAGTTTATCCTACTACAACACTTCAAGCACACACCAGAAATTTTTGTTTCCATTTCACCGGTATAAATCTGAAATAGCTTGGCTATTCAGGGCTATATGGACCTCCGTTTTTACCACTGTAAACAAATAAATGTTGAGCCACAACACCAAGTTTAGTAATGCACAGCTTTAACAGATACAGCTACTTGTATAAGCCTGATTTGCCTATGTTTGTCACTGAAATAAACAAGAACAGAATTATAATATACCACTATTGTATTAGAATAGTAGTTGATGATCACTTTGATTAGATTGTAAGCAATCTAAATGGGGAACAGTGAACAGAAGAAATAGGTCTCTATTATATATTGGAGGACGAACAAACTCATCCGATGATGAATATTACGCAGCCTGCCTCTCTGTTACCATCGCTAATTAATTTTTCTAAAAAAAAAACAAAAAAAACACCCAAAAAAACCCCAACAACCAAAAAACCACACACAAAAAAAACAAAACAAACAAACAAAACAACACAACACACCACTGGAAAAATTCAGACTCAATCATATCATCTAGTTTGGTGCAGTTCCACAGTAATTATGATGGATTCATGCTGCATCACTTACATTGATAAAAGGAAATTACCAGGAGATTCCAGGAGCATTTCACTGGACTTAATTCCAAGCATAAACTCCTAAGTGTTCTACTGATGTTTGTCAGTTTGATTAGGGTACGAATCGCATACCAAGATATACTATCAACTATGTATTTCTAAGCAGTTTTATTTCCAGCAGTAGCACAAAAGGGTAAAAAAATCACCCATCCTTTGATTAATTTTCTTACAGGATTAAGGAAGACAAATTTTAGGAAAAAATATATCAGTTGAAAAAGAAGTAATAAACTGACATTTTACATGTTAAGTTGATAATTTGTGAATGTTACACTGTTTAACACAGACACAAGATAAAAAGAGTTCATCAGTAAAACAAGACACAAACAGAAGGAGTGGGAAGCACAGTCAGAGTAACACTAAGCTACAGCAGAGGCTCCTTTACTCAGTAGCTCATAAATACCCACTCAGTAAAGAATGAGCAAGAAGCAATTTTGCCAGATCATCACTCATGCTTACAATTCCAAGCCAAGGAGATAGTAAAGACAAATTTGATTACAGAAGATACAGAAACAGTTTGGAAGTTGTTTTTATTTGGGCTGGGGCTTTTTGGTGTGGTGTTTGGTTGGTTTTGGGTGGGTTTGGTTTTTGTTTGGTTTTTTTTTGTGTGTGTGTGTGTGTGTGTGTTTTTTGTGTGTGTGTGTGTTTTTGTTTTGGTTGAGCTTGTTTTGCTTTAGTTGGTTTGTTGTTTGTGGTTTTGGTTTGTTTTTTTTTTTTCCCCTCGCCCCCCAGTACAATGGGCCACACCAGCTTAAAGTTACAGCCACCAGTGCTACAGGACAAAGGTCCATAAGTCTGAAGTTACCTCAAGGTTCCTTGCAGACTACCAGCATGGTTAGACTGACACATGGTAACTTGAACTGACTGCTAACTAGGACTTCATGGACCATTGGTGGTCCATGAACATCAAGAAAACATCCGCCCAATCAAATCAAATGATCACATGAGATCCAATTGCAGAATGTACATCACAGAAGTAACTGAAACATTAAAAGGTAGGGCAAAGACCTCATATGATTTCAATGGATACAGTTCCACTAACAGTTGTATTTTTTCTTTCTTTTTAAACCTCCCACAGAAGCCAAACCAGATGGCCAAATGCTGCTAGTACTAATGCTGCTAACACCCCTTCAGGTTTGTTTATTGAGTGCGACAGCTAAGTCCAGCACTTTCATAGCTTGTAATCACTACCAGTTTTTTAAGCCAGTTTCTCTGTCTCAGTTATAATTTTCTTTCAGGATATGTCTCCAACACGTATTGTTCACATCTACTCTATGATTATTACTTAGCCAATGCAAGTAAGACTGAATTTATTTCAACTGTATCCAAACCACAATTGTTATTAGAAATTTCTGGTCTAAGTTACTTTCCAAATTGACCTTTAAACCCCACTTTCTGATATTGTCCAGCAGACATTTAACAGAGTAAGCTACGGGAATTTTCACCCCATTATCCCATAGATTAGCTTCCAGAGCAAACCAGCAACTTAATAAGTAGAAATAGTCCATATTAAAAAAAAAAATCATTCAACTTTTATTTCAAAGCAGCATTCACTGGAGACAAAGAAATTGTAGTTTTCTAATTATCACACTGCACAAGTAAGCAATATCAAAGCAACAGCTCACCATGGGTCATACCTGATCAGTGCTGCTAACTGTCCTCCTCAACTCCTGACTCTACAGAGGTCATACACCAGTAATACCCTTTTCCTTCATGAAAAACCTGCTACACATTAAGCCAAGGCATTCTAAACTCTGAGTGCAACTAAAAGATGCCCGAGCTAGAGAACTCACTGTGATAATGGTTCATTTTACCATTTGCCTTAGTTTGCACTTCACTTGTGGAAGGTCCTCATTGCCTTCTGAAGGTCATCCTCACTCCGAATGAAGGAACAGAACCCAGATCACTCAGCCACAGTGTTAGCAAAGTACATCTGTTAGGACTACTTTGGTTCTGTTTTTTGCTAGAAGGTAAAAGTTACCATATCAAATGACAGTTAAGAGCATTGCTTAGGTGTCTCTGGAGGCATAGAGTAGAAAACAAGCACTGCCTTATGTCAGCAGCCAAAGCTGCCTATTTAATAATTAAATAAAATGCAATGGGAAAGACAGTAGTAACAATTTCATATAAGGAAGTTCTCTTCTTCCAGTGCATGATGCACACAGCCCAATGACCACACACACACACAAAAAAAAAAAAAAAGGAAAAAGAAAAAAAGTTTTTAAGCCAAGTCACAGATATTTATTAGATCATCTACCAAAGGAGCATTACACTGATTATGTCCTCCAACCCAATAGCCACAGAACAGAAATTTCCCTCCAAAATGGTGCCTGTCAAGCACAGCAGTCTTCTCCACAATTTACTGGTCAGCACACACACATACAAAGAAGGTGATTATGCCACTCTGATTTCAGGTGTCATCCAGGAGGACCGTTTCCACAGTTTTAGCAGTGAATGTTTCAAACTGTTGCTGCTCTTCCCAGCAATTGTATTTTGTGGTTCTACTTCCATTTCCTTTACTATGTACACATAAGCAGGAGGCCTCTCTTTGGCCTGAATTATTTACCCTATAATTTGTGCTTCTGTTTTCAACTAGTATTTACTGCTAAATCATGCCAAAAATCACACATACTGAATACTGCAGTGGGTCATACTTTAAAGCCCCATGAATTCCCTGGTTTCCTTGCAGCCAGACATAAGCTTCCCATTACTTTGGGCCAATCTTTATTCTCTTATGGAACATGAAGCAAATTCACTGACATAAATGGGTGCATTTTCACTGATATTATACATTAATACTACACTTCAAAAAGTCACATCAATCTTGATTCCTTAACAGTTTGGATTTTACTTTCAGAGGTATTTAGATGGCTACTCCTGCAGTAATACTTCAAATACATTAACATTTGCAATAAGATGTCTGTTTGCTAGATATCCTTTACAACATCCAGATGCTTAGAAGTAGGCAAACATCAACATGAGGCAGGCATCCCTAAACAGATCAGAAAATTTGACCCAATTGTTCTAAGAATCCTGTCAAAGGGCTACGGCTATTAGGAACCTAAAGACAATGGGGCAAGTACCCTAACTCTCTATTAAAAAGGTTGCCTTCAAACACAAAGACACAGCATAGCACTCCTAGTACCCTCAATGAAACACAAGTCTCCAACTCTAGAAAAAGATGGATTTTCAAAGATACCACATGTTAAGATCTTATGAAATAACAATGCGGCTACACCAATTGTTTCCTTTATCATAATAAATAGCAGTAAGTATTTTTTTTGGCTAGGTTACACTGCAGGAGCAGAATAGCTAAATAAGAATAACAGACACAATCAGATACACCTATCAGTCACAGCAGTATTTTAAACAGATGCAAGCTGCTACAGGCCTTGCAAACAATTCATTTTTAGTGGACAAATATTCAAAGCTATGAGGGTGCTAAATATATATGTGAGCACCTATAAATCTCGATAGCTCTGAATGTAGGCTTTTTTTTACTGGCATTGTTTTCAATGGGACACAGTCACTAAGCTTAACAGACTTCACAAGTCTCAAGAAGACCAGTACTCCTGAGGTGTTAGGGCTGGATCCAATAAAGGGCTTGGCCCAAGCTGCTACCACCCTACAACCATGCATGTCCACACAGCTCCTCCTGAGTCACCCCAGGAAGAATAGCACCTCCTGCCAGTCCACAAGGATTTACAGGAATATGTTCACAGCTACACTAAGACAAGGCAACTGGCATGGACCTCACACTACAGTGGGAAACCTTTAAAACACTTGACCAAAGTGGGAGACAAGTTCAGACCCTCAGGTGACAGTTGGGAATATGGGGAAATGCAGGTGGAGAGGGAAGCATCTGAATGAATGCTTCATGCCTTCCCTAAAATGGTGTCGGCTTCAAGACAGCCCTCTATCCATTGTTAGGCAGAGGCCTCCACGAGGGGGAAGGTGGGGAAGAAGCAAGATCAGTGAAGAAAGAGGTAGAACAGCCCTAGACATGCAAAAGAGAAACTCCCCAACCCTGGATCAGGGCACTCTAATATGGACAGCCCTCACTCTCCAGGGCTAAAAGTGTGCTCAAATCCAACAACTATTTCTTGGAAAACTCCCCTAAACCCTAAGTGCAATGGGCATATTTTCACTTCCAAGACATTTTCAGCTTGCTGCCACAATGTATGAGGTTTTTGCAAAAACAACAGAGCTATTTCCTAATATGGAGCTCCCTAACAAGGCTACATAAACTTGCATTACTAACAGGTTTTTAATATTAAATGGCCTTCATACCTGCTAGCACGAGTCTGATGTGTCTTTTCTTAAGGACAGATGTATATCCTTCTTTAAACTCTACCTTTAAACAGCATGTAAATTATGCTTAAAATTAAGATGCATAGTTAGCCAACTCTCACCCCCATTTGGTAAGATACATGGAAAATAAATGTAAGCAGTGAAGTCAGCTGATGCTGAGACCTTGCAAATAATTTTGGATGTTCAAGTTTACAATTTGACAGCCTCTCTTCATAAAACCAAAAAAACCCATCTAAGTCACATGATATAGCCACGTGACCTGTGGCACCACTGCCTCTTAAGAATTATATACAATTCTTTTCAGAACAAAAATGTTTAAAAATTGTTGCTTTATCCTCCTCTTCAATCTTTGTATGTATAACTTAATAGTAAAATTTCTAAAAGTATTTCTTAGCACTACCATAAACCTGCTATCCTGTGTATAAAGTTCTCTCAACTAAAGCAGTCAGTACAGGCCTAATTGCCTCCTTCAAGGAAGCATCCCTCCTCCAGAAGTTTTAATTACAGACACCCTGACTCTCCCCTGCCATTTCAGCCACTTCCTCAGCTTGTTCTTTCTCTGGGTCTGGTTTAGTTTGTTTTGCTGTATTTTGAGACTTTTCCAAGGTTTCAAATATTTAGGCTGCACCAAAACTATTTGAAGAAACCAAGAGTCTTTTTCCACCTCAAAAGCAGAGCCTAACACAGCAAACTCAGCATAAGCAAGAAAATTAAATGGGGAAAAAAAATCCACTACTGATTGTCCATTTCCTTCCTTTGCCTAACCAGAAAGCTGAGCTCTCTAGCTCTCCCAATACCAGCTTCAATCCCTAGAGAGACCAAGGGGTCTCTTACATTGCCACACTAAAGTAACCACTGAAAACACAAAGAAGAAAAACCTGCCTCTTGAGATCACTCTTTGCTCAAGCAAAATGTACAGACCAATTTGCTTTCCACAGCAACTCCATCTTAGGTTGGCTCGACTGGCTTACACTTATTTATTTTTCACTGCCCTAGGCAGCACATTCATAATAGCTACAGCCAGACAAACTGATGTTCTGTTCTTTTCTTTTCTTTCTTTCTTTCTCCTCTCCCCACCCTTACCTTATCTTTCTCCTCACAAAAGCAGCATATTTATTTGGTTTAAACAAGTCCTTTCCCTATGGTCTGCAAGCACCTACATTTTTTTGTACGTTTTTGTTCACAGCTGCTGCTTCTAAGCCACATACCTCCACAGCATGGGCACCCTCAAGTGGTAAGCAGCCACCTGGACTTAAGGCAGCACTGCAAAAACTTCTAACATCAGCAATTCTTCAAAAAATTTTTTCAAGAGATTCTAAGCCTGGCCTGCTATGCTGGCCCTTTGGCACAGTACTGAATTCATACAGACTTAAAAAGCATGATACACCCCAAACACCTCTGTTACTTTGAGCACAACTAATCAACAGATTTTCATTTCAAAAGGTCCTCAAGTTATTACACACAGGAGACAAGAGGGGGAGGAGAACCCAAACCAGAAAACTAAAGCATCTATACCTCTAGCTAACTTTGTTTTCTAAGCAGCCCTTGGAATTTTTGCGTATTGTTCTCTTCTGTGCACAATGGAGAATTTGGTAAGTTGTTTCTATTTTTAGGATGTCTGGAAATGCTTTGCTTTTTCGTTTTCACTTTGTGGGACCACAGTGCCATCTATTGGCAAAGTTATGAAGAGCAGATTCTTACCAGTTATTTACGACTCGTAAAGTTAAAACTAGAAATATTTACTGCTTTGGTTTCAAAACAATTAGATGGGCCGAGTTTTTATTATAGGCCTTTATGGGCACTTGTTAGGATACACGGACCTCAATATGATGGCAGTTCATTAGCAGATACATTCAAAGAAACAAGGTAAGTATAAACACTTAGAGCCTCACAAACAACAAAAATGTATTAACATGTCAGAAACAAAAGTTTTCTCTTTCATAAATAAACGTCAGGAAGGGATATCCTGCATGAACTTGCCTTTCCTTCTTCTAGATCCTGCATCTCCCATTCTAAGTGGGACTCTGTGTTTGAGCAAGATATCATAGGGCTAAACACAAAGCCTGCTTCCTGATTACTATTAAGTCTCTAAAATTAGGCAACAGATAGATCTGCATAAATTCTCCTTCCTGCAATAAGCAACACTCATGTAAAGTTTCTCTCTGTCTGCAAGCAAGCCCTCTTTCTTTCCATGATTAAGGGAAACTCAGCAGCAAGAATAAAGTTGTAGAGTACACATAGGCCATACTCAATATTAAATGAAAAGCAACACAAATGTTAAAAAGAAGGACTTTTTTTTCAATGACCCTAGAAGGATTTCAGAGGAATTAGGGAGATACAGGCCTGCAGGCAGGCCATCCACACCAGGCAAATTAATACAGAAATAGAAAACAAGGCTAAAAGAGCAGGTCCTTAGATAAACTGTGCTTTGTGGAGGACTCACCATGGCAAAACCTTTCTTCCTGAGTGCACTTCCAGAAGCATCTGTGGCCTGTCTAAGGCCCTCACCAGCTGACAGCAACCCCTAGGCTAAGATCAGAATTCTCCTAGCCACTGCCTGAAAGCACAGTGATGAATGCCAGGCAGTGACTCAAAAGGAGGAGAACAACCTCTGGCAGTTGGTTTTCAAAGGCAAACAAGGCACAGGTGAACTATGTTGTTATCTGGGCAAGAGGCAGGAGGTGGAAGCAGGAATTACCTCTCACTAGGTCACATTAGTACAGCTGGCACTTTGCATCACTCACACACAGGTGTTTCCTAATTACATCACCTGCATACATTAAAGATTTAGAAAAGATAGCACTCACACATAGACATGAGGAGCTACCCCATAATGGTGTAGAGTTATCTGTACAGAGACATATGCACTCATAGAATCATATAGGTTTGAAAAGACCTTTAAGATCATTGGGTCCAACTGTTAACCCAGCACTGCCAGGTCCACCACTAAAAATCATGTCTAACACATCTTTTAAATACCTTCAGGTGTGACTCCATCACTCCCTGGGCAGTTTGTTCCAGTACTTGACAACCTTTTCGGTGAAGAATTTTTTTCTAATATCCAACCTAAATCTCCCCTAGCACAACTTTAGGACATTTCCACTTGTCATATCACTTGTTAACTGGAAAAGACTGGCACCTACCTAACTACACCCTCCTTTTAGGTAGTTATAGAGAGCAATAAGGTCT
>JANHFX010015819.1:0-14127 GCA_027560015.1 Chloroceryle amazona
GAATCTGGAGGCTGCCAGCACTGCACACGCGTGTGCACACACACACACCCGGGCGGCTCCACTCCAGAGGCAAAGAGGCGGCTGGGCAAGTGAGGGGCTGTCCGGGATGCCTGCTTGCTGCTCAGGGCTTGCTGGCAGGGCCTCCTCCCAGCAGCACCCAGCCTGTCCAGGCAGCCAGCTCCCGGCCGGGTGCCACCAGTGTGCAGCTCTCACTAATATTGAGCCTGGAATCACAAATCCCCACTGTGGTTTGGGAAAATAAATGTGCTGAACGGGCGGAATACCTGATGGGACCCTTTTCAGACCGTAATGACTCTGGAAATGAGCCGCCTCTCTCCTACGGCTGCCAGGGGCTCTGCTCGGCTGGCTGCTGCACTCCCGGGAGCAGTGCTGCCAGCCGGAGCCTGCTCCTCACCGCAGAGGAGAATGAGATGCCACGGGCTGTGCGGGATGCTGGGAGGGTGTGAGGAGGCTCCATGGGGCTGGAAATGGCTGATGCAGCATGTCCTGTTTCACTTTGTGCCCGTCGGTACTGTGCCTGCTCACTGTGCAGCTCACAGCATCACGCTGTCCCTGGGAAAGCACTGTTTCGGAGGGACTGCCCTGTGCGGGGGGGCGGCATGGGGCACTGCCGTGGGACGGAAAGGAGCAGGAGGCAGCATGGGGGCAGACCCATTCCTCTCGCAGTTTTGCTGGGCTCTGTGACTGCTCTGCACCTGAGTTTGCTGGGGAGAAGTGTGGTTCAGCAGGGCTGGGATCAGGGAGCCCTGGTCCTGCACAGTCCTGCACATGGCTTGGCCACACTGGTTCCAGCCTCGGGGTCCATCCTGGGGGATCGTGTACAGCTTTGGCTTGTGAGGAAGAGTGAACTCAGCCTTGTGCCAGGCAGTGGCATGTCAGGGCAATGGGATTTGGCAAGTGCTGAGCTGTGCTGCGAGGCTAGTGGGGCAGAGCTCAGGCAGATGGGGCTGGGTACAAGCTTCCTGCAGAGTGGACACAGTGTGTGGAGTGCACTATGCTTCATGGCAGCAGAAGGTGAATGCCAGGACAGGCACTGGGACCTGGCTTCTCAATGGATGGCTGTGCAAGACCAGCTGTCCTGCCTGCCTCAGCCGCTTAGACATGCCTGCCCTGGGGATGCCCAATCAGCTAGGCTATGGTGTACCAGCACCCTGCACTAGAGCAGGCTTCAGGCTTGAGGATGGTTAGTGCCAGCCACCCCCTGTCCCATGGCCCAAAGAAGGGGAGCCCAGGCTCCCACATCCTCCACCCCTCTGTCCCCAGCTCAGCCCTCCAGCCCAGTCTTGGAGGTGTCAGGGGCTGTCAGTAGAAAGGGGTGTCCCCATCACCTCTTTCTTCCCTTCATCAGAGGGATGAATCTGGGGCAGAAGAGGCTTCATGGCATGAGCATGGGGAGGGATGGGGGAAGATATGACCTCTCTCTGCCACATACCATGTCCAACATACATGCCAGGCAGCAGTGCAAACTGTCTAGGCATCACACTGTTTGCAGTGGGAGCCTCCTACTCCCATTCCCTGTGAATCTTTCCCTCATGCTCCTGGGAATCACTGAAGCACAGTGCAAGATGCTTGGCAAGCAGGGTGAGTCCCAGCTGTGATGTGTGGGCTTGGGCACTCCCGTGCCACCCAGCTGTGGCCCTGATGCAGGAGCACCTGGGCTGCCCAACATCCAACCATCATGTGGTGGGGAGCTCCAGGCTTCGTCCATCCCAGTCCTGGGGCCCCATGTGTGCCTTTTATGTTTGGAAAGCTCTTGTACCCCCGCTGCCGTGGGTGGATATGTGAGTCACAGCATGTCCCGGCGGTGATGGAGGGTTCCAAAACTACAGCACATCTCAGTGGAGCAAAAGGCCTGGGGTCTCAGGGCATCCCCAGCCCATAGTGAGCAGCCCCTGGAGCATAGGTGGCATCCCCAGGGATAATGGAGAAGGAAGGAGCTTTTTTTTCCTGCAGCCATGCTTGCAGGAGCTCTGGAATCCTTCCTTCCCTGTGGGCATGAGGTGGACTTCATCCAGAGGCTGGAAGACTTCAGCACAAGGATGGCCCAGCTGTGGGGCTGGGTGCCTGTTCAGGAGCAGCAGCAGCACCAAAGCTGGAGCATGTCTCGGGCTGCTTGCAGCCTGTGCTCACACAATAAATAACTTGTGCGGATCCTTTAAGTAAGAGCTGTGAGAGGTAAATGATCTTCCCCTATTTAACGTCACAAATCCACGTTCTTTATGGGATAGCAAATTAAGAAACTATGGGAAAAAAAAAATCCCCAGCGTAAGCATGTTCCATGTAATAAAGCCTGGCTGGGCTGTAAATCTCCCCAGGCAGCAGGGACAGCCCCAAGCTGCAGCAAGGCTCCCCTGCAGCCCTGCTGACGAATGTGCCCCTTAGTTGGCAGAAGGTGGGCTGTGCTAGAGCCCTGGAGAAGCCTCTTCCAACCATCCCAAGTGACTGTCCTGAGCTGTGCTATGCTCCACAGCCCTCTGATCCCTGCTCTGCCTGGGGAATGGGGTTGAGCTGCCCCTGCTGCTGCCCAGTGCCTGCTGACATGCTGCCTGATGCCTTGGTGAGGGCAGTGAGTGCGGAGCTTTGCTGGCTAGGTGAGCATAGCTGTGGTGCCAAGGGTGTGAAGCATGTGGTGGGAAATCAATAGTGCTCTTTATGTGCCATTAAGCAGAAGGTTGGGAAGTGTCCCCATGGTGCTGGGGCTCAGTGTGTCAGGGGGAACATGCCCACCCTCGCTCCTGTGCCTGGCATGGCAGTACGGCCACAGCCCAAGGCCAGTGCTGGCTGTGTCAAGGGGCACCGTAGGAAAGGAGAGCTCTCACAGTAGTGATTTGGGAATGGGCAGACGGGCAGTTGTGGTGTTCAGAGGTCTGAGGGCTGTGAGAGGAGGTGTGTGGAGGTGGTCCCTCTCAGCTGGCAGCAGCATCCTGTCTGCCCACTGGCAGCGGCTGTGGCAGGAGGCTCCTTGTAGCTGGGCAGGAGCCTGGTGCCTTTTTCAAAACAGCATCCCCTATCAAAAGCCTTTTGTTTCCGATATGTGGCTGCCAAAGCCAGTCCTGCCAGGGCTGGATGTTGGGGGGGAGCAGGGAGGTTGCTGAGAGCTGGCAGTGTGCCTCTTGGAGCTGGTGCCAGTCCCAGCTCTCCCCACACAGGGCCTCCTGGAGAGGTGGGGTGGGGGTGTCCCTAGCATTTCATGGGAAGGGGAAGCCCCTGTGCTGAGACAAGGGGAGCATCCTCATCTGCACCCCATGTGCACCTCTGGTTGGGGTGGGATCTGTTGCTCTTGCTTCCTCCCAGCAAGGTTCTGCTGCCATCCCCCTGCAACCCATGATACTTCTAATGCAGGGACTCTCTCTGTCCTTTCCACCATTAATAAATGTCACATTTTCAGCCTATTTTTTACATTGGGTAGAAGAGTTGCACTCATTGCTTCTCACCTGCCCTGCCCCACCTGATACCTGCTCATCCCCTGACATTCGCCCACCCAGTTCCTTCTCTCTTCCTCTGCAGGGGTGACTGTGCACCAGGGCATGGGGGGCTCACAAGCAGCCCCTCAGCTACTCACTGGGCTGCAGGCACTGCAAGAGCTGCCCTGGTTGGGGCACACAGGTGCTCTGGGGCCAGGCAGTGCCATATGGGTCAGCATCAGCTCCACTGGAGGGTAGCATGGCTGTGGGTATGGTATGTATCCTGCCATGCATGGCATGGTCTGGCTGAGCTGGGGCTGGTGGCATCAGTGCCCAGAAGAGTCTGGAGCATCCCTCACTGATCCCACGCCTGTGAGCTGCTTGACTGAGCCTAGTCATGCTTATCTGGCTCACCATGCTCCACTCGCTGGATCCATGTCCTGCAGCCCCTGGCCTGTGCCTGAGACACCTCCCCAGGGGCTCACAGCCTGTCCGGAGCACCGCATCCTCACATCCACTGTGCTTGGGCATCTCCAGGTCCATGTCCTGAGTGGTGCAGGCATGCTGCAGGTTGGTCATGCTCGTGCCCAGAGCAGTATTGGTGGCAGCTCCAGTGTTGTTACACATGAGCTACCCGGGCATGGCTCGAGGCACTGCTTGTGCTAGAAAACGGGGGACTTTAATGCAATTCGTTGCCATTTAATTTTACACAATTCCTGCTGCTTAATCCACTGAGAAATGCTAATTTATACAATTCACATTTAAAAATAAATGTCAGTCCAGCATCTCCCAGCAGTGGGTAGCTGCTCCCACCAACCCCCACCAGAGCCTTGTGTGGGGACCCCAGCCCGGGGCCTACTCTGCTCTCAGATAGCCAGGCTGCTGCTCCTTGCCTCATAGTGCCCAAGCTGTGGCAGATGTGGGTGAATATGAGGGCAGTGAGGATTTGGGGTACCATCGTCAGACAGCGAGGGGCTGGCTGCACCTAGGGGTGTCACCACAAAGTCCCTTGTCATGGTGGGTCTCAGGGCACTGTGGCAAGGAGACACTGGGTGTCCAGCAATCCACCTGTCTTCAAAATGGCTGGAGAGGTGTGAGTGGTGTGGGGCTCCCAAGGTGTCCCCAGCTCCCCCAGGGTTTCTTCTAGGAAAGATGGGCTCAGCCCCACATGGGCTGCACACCAGCCTGTGGCTGGGGGTTCATGGGACAAGATGAGAGTCCCAGTGCAAAAGGCTGGCTTGCAGCCACCAGGGCTGCACATGAAGGGTAGGGCTATGGGCTGGGACAGCCTCTGCCTGTCTGGCAGGTATTTATTGGTCACAAAGCACCATTAATTAACATGGGAGTGGACGGAAGCACACCCCCCTCCTGTCTGGAGAGTGAGGATACATCATTAGGTCTCTCTGAGGGTGTCAGATTCTGCAGGGAAGGGGAGCCCTGTCTGGAAAGAGCCTGTGCTCAGCTCCCCAGACCCTGGATCTTGTCCCCAAGCATCTCCATACCCCACTACCCGCCTCCCCAACCCCGCTGGATCTTGCATCTTACCCTCATTGCGTGTCCTCTCCCACCCCTTTTCTGGACAGACACCCATGCCACCCCCATCCATGTGGGATGCTACCAACAGTAGCAGCAACGCCTGTGAGGGGGTACCAGGGCAGTGGGGCGGTGATGACAGTTGTGGCCATGGGTGCTGGGTCCCCATGGGAGGGGTCTGAGGTGGGGGAGCAGGGGGTGCGGAGGGGACACGGCAGGGGAGTGGAGATGGTGGAGGAGCCAGCGGCTTTCCCACCGTCTCCCTGATTGAGATTGGATCACCGTGAGCATAAAAAAGCTCTCTTCATAATTATATTTAATGAATTGACTTTAAAAGCTCTTACGCTCTTATCTGGGTAATTTAATATCACACACTTAATAAGCCTGCCTCTGATACGGGGGGAGCCAGCGGCCAGGACATCCGTGCCTGGTGTGGCTCCCCAGGGACTCAGGATGTGTGCCACATGGCTGGTCCCATGTGCCAGGCTGGGCAGACTGGGGGACACTGATGTCTCCTGGGGCCAGGGCCCCCATGGGTACCTGTGGAGCAGTGCCCCCCCCAGCACTGATCACTGCAGAGTGGGGTGAGCACCTCATGTGGCTGCAGGAAGGATGGGGACAGGACACCTGTGGGGGCTTGGCCCAGGAGCAGGTGCTTCCCAATATATGGGGACACAGGGCTGTGGGGCTGGCAAGGTGATCATCTTTGGGCCAGGGGAGACTCATGGGATGCAGTATGGCTGTCTGGTCATGGGAGCTTTTGGCATGGGGCAGGTCTGGCTGGGGTGCAGGTGCCCTGTGCTGGCCTGCATTGCTACAGCCTGGGTAGGAGTCCCTGCCCACCCCCCCGTTACCCATCAGTGCATGCAGGCGGGTGCCTGCGGCGAGCTGGAGGGGCAGGCTCTGCCATCTGGAGCCAGAGGCCCCAGGGACCATGGGAGCCTGTGTGTGGGCTGGTGCTGGGACCTGTGCCCCGTGGCTCTGGGGTCATCCCCAGCATCTGCAGCACCAGGCAATTGTTGGGCAGCAGGGTGGAAAGACACCCACCGGTCTCATGTCCCCAACATGTCGGAGCTTGAGCTCCCGGGAGCCAGCCAGCCCTCCCAGTCCCCAGTCGCCCTGTGACCTCAGGTCTCCAATACCCCAAGTGACGGAGGACAGAGCAGCACCTCTCAGAATTCTTGTTTGCACTGGCACAAGGACCCGTGGCAGGGACAGGGAGGGTGACGAGGGCAGAGTGTGTGGCGCTGGCTTGTGGCCAGCCATCCCCAGGCGCCGGGATGCCTGGCAGTGCCGGCTGCCGTGCTGGTGCTTGGTGCCAAGGCTGGGCAGGCCGGAGAGAGGCGTGTGCCAAGGTGGTGGGGCTGAGGGGACAAGGAGACAGCTGCCACCTGTCCCTGTGGGTGGATGGGGGCAGCCCCAGGCAGGGCAGGGACCCCAGGCTGCCCATCAGCAGCATGGGGCATGGGGCAGCCGTGCCGGGTCTCCCTCTGCAGGGGAGCGGCTGGAGCAGGAGGTTTACGGAGCTGCACTAAGTGACGCAAATGGTTTGAAGCCCATAAAGAGAGATGGTTTTATGTAAGACGACTATATAAAGCTCTGCTGTTCTGCCATTGATGAGATATAGGCCTTTATTTATAGAAGGCAATGTTTGCGGCACGAGCAGTGAGAGCCAGCCAGGGACCTGCAGATAGGGCATCGAGTCATTTCACATGCAGCTGCCGTCGACACTGTTCACACATTAAAGAAAAAAATTAACAAGTTTGCAGCCAGTCAGGTGGAAAAAACAATAATTGTCAAAAAACGTATTTCCCCCTTTTTCCAATAACAAATATCTGGAACGCTGCTGGGGAGGCTTGGGCTAGCCTGGGGAAAGGATGGCCTGAGGCTCCAGCCAGGCTGGGGGATGGAGTGTGGAGAGAGAGAGTCAGAGGTGAGGTGAGCCCAGACAGTGGATGCAGGGGCTGCTGCCAGCACCCAGGTGCCTGGCATGGGGTGGACACCACTGCCTGGCATTTCTGTGTCCAGGGCTGAGATAACAGGGCCTGCAAGCAGGGACAATGGCGCCAGCAGAGCAGCACTGCTGGGGGCTGGCAAGGAGGGGGGCAAACTTCAGAAGCATATGGCTGAAGGTGCTCTCTGCACAGGATACTGTGGACCAAGCACCTCTGGGCTTTCCTGCCTGGCCTGGCATTGCCTCTCCCTGCCTGTGCACATAGGGATGCTCTGAGGTTATTTCTTTGCCAGATGTGGCTGGGTTTTTACTGGAGAGCAAGCAGCGAGTGGTCAGAGTGCACTGCCAAATTTTGTTTCATGCACGAAAGGAGGGAAAACTTTTCATGATTAATTGTGCAATAGGGGAGAACATGCATCTTTCTAACCTGCTCCTTGCTGGTCACTGGCCTTTTCTCCCAGGCACTACCTTGCCACGCAGCCAGGGAGGGAGCATTGAGCTCATCCTCAGCGCACGCTCCCTGCGTGGGCTGCATGGCAAGGGTGCGAGGGCGGGAGGTTGCCCACATCTCTGCCACATCCTAATTCTGCAAGGGCCCTGCAGGGGAGGAAAGCCAGCCAGGACTTCACAGCAGGGGAGCAGAGTCAGGTTCATGCTTGAGCTGCTTTCCTGAAGCTCCCCGAGCCTTTCTGTGGGTGTCTGTTCCCTGCTTACACTGCAAAACCTTCCCTATGTGCTCTGAGCTGTGCCCTGGTGTGCTGCACCAGCAGCAGTTCCAGGCAGGGTGCTGCCGGCCCAATCTGCCTGTGTCTGTATCATGGTGCCAGCAGTGAGTGAGAGGTGAGGACAGTCCCACCACTGAGCCAGGGCACACAGCAGCACGTTGCTGGTCTTGGGTGGCAGGGCTGCACCTGCACCTAGCATGCTGGGACTTGAGGCTTCCACATGTGTCTGTCCCGTCCCCAGGAGACACTGCTGCCTGCATGGCCGTACTCCCCACCATCTCACAGGTGTGGGGGACCCTCAGCAGAGGCACCCCCAGCTCATCGTGCCCTTCTCTGGATGCAGATGCAAGCCAGAGCAATGGCTTAGCACAGGCTAAGCTCGTCTGGAGTCAACAGGTTTTTTTCCAGCAGAAAAAAAGATTTGTGCATGATTGGGAAGGCAAGCACAGGATGGCAGGGGAGGCAGGAAAGCCAGAAGCTTGGAGGATCTGTGGGTGCTATGTCACAGCAGCACGGGGATCAAGGACCCCTCTCTGATTTGGGGAGCTCAGCTGGGCTGGAGGGCTGGGCTAGCCCCTGGAAGGGGCTGCAAGGACCTGCTGGCCCACTGCCGGCCACCAGCCCCATAGATGTGCAGGGTGGGAAGGGAAAGGAGGCATGCACCTCGTCAGAGCAGAGTCCATGATTAATCACTATGCCGGCCCTCCAGCCAGCAGCTTATTAGCCATGTAATTCCCAGTGCCCGGTGGGCTGGAGGGCCACACAGCTCTGACTGAGCCATCTGCACTCGTCTGGGCTGCTACAATCAGGCTGTGCCCCCCAGTCCTGACCAAAGGCACAGTTAGTGGACATGCCCACCATGCCCTCAGGGGGGGCTGGGCAGTAGGTGCTGCAAGTGCTGCGTGTCATGTGGGTGCTGCAGGCACTGTGATCAGGCATGGGTGCGGCACATTGGTGACAGTGGTTGCAGAGGGCCAGCAGGCATCCCCGGGGGCAGGAGACATACCCATGTCTTCTCCTGTATCTGGCTGTTCCCTGACTGTGCCTGGAGTATCGCTGTCCCCACAGTGTCATGGGGCCAGGAGTGGCTATCAGCAGTGTCAGCAACTGTGGCGAGCTGCTGCACTTGGCTGCACAGAGATATCTCACTGGTCTGTCATCCCCAGGGGCAGTGGCCCTGGCACCCTGCATGTCCCTGTGCTGTCCCATCCCTACACCACCTGCACCTGCACTCACAGGGCAGCAAAGTGAGGGCTGCAAGTGACACCCATGTCCCAGACTACACGCTGGTGTCCCTGCCACTACCCCAGTCTCCTTCCTGGATGAACTCTTCTTCCCCCTGGGCTGGGGCTCAGCCTGGTGGACCCCTCTGGGGATGGGCTGCAGGTGCTCACCCAAGCCAGAGGAGCAGGGCAGGGTCGGGAAAGAGCTGAGTGCCCCAGGAGAGCAGGCACCAGCCAGTGATGCTGCCCATGGACCTCACACCCCTTCTTGGTAATGCCAAGGTGTATACCGCTGTGTGTCCTGACTGCAGGGGGATGTTTGCAGCTCAGCTGCCCCCCGTTGCCCTCCAGAGCCATCTGTGCCCTTCACTCCCAAGTTGCAGTCCCCACTATTTCCTCACAGCATGAGGAGGCGGGGAGAGAAGGAGGGAGAGACAAGCAACAGAGGGAAGCATCTCCGTCTGTCTTCAACATCCCAGCAGCTGGAGCGGGGCAGGGCAGGAGCCTGTGGGTGTCCTCACTTCAGGGGGGAAGAAGATATGGGGTGTACACAGGGGCAAGCCAGGGGCCATGCTGAGGCTGTCACACCTGTGGAAGAGTAAGAGCTGGCCTGTCATCTGCTGCTGCTGCCCCTAGGAAGGGCACAGAGCAGCCTGCCTTCCCAGGCTATAGAGGACCAAGGGCACTATGCAAATCCAGTTGAGATAGATGCAAGTATTAATTATGTCCCCGTGTCTCAACTCCTGGCTGGCCAGGCAGGACACTGTGTGCTGCAGCTGCTTGCACAGGAGAGACCGGGGTTTGCACTGGCAGTGTGTACCCTACCCCTCTCCCCTGTCCCCAGCCTCCTACCACCACACCACTGTGCACCGTGCTGTGTGCCATGCCAGGCCAAACCTGTTCTCCCAGCCCCATGGCACTGCCCATCTCAGGGGGCGAAGCCATCAGTGAGTGAGGAGATGAGCAGTCCAGGACAGGAGCAGTACGACTGCTGTCAAGCAGCCTGGCATGCCTGACTCTGAGGTCCTGCTAATCAGAGAGTGTCTGCAATTACATGTGCTAATTATGGGCAGAGGTTCACAGAGATTCCTGCCCTGCCAGCACTGTTCTGGTTGCAGTGGGGCTTGTTGCTCCTGCATGAGGACAAGTGCAGATAACCAGGGCTGCTCAGACAGCTCTCTGGCACATCACAGATGGGCCCCCTGCCCAGCCTCATCCCATCCCATTTCATCCATTCCCTATCTCAAAGCTCATCCCATCTCAATCTCCACCCCACCTCATCCCATGCTGGACATGGGTCCAATGTGTGTGGTGCCATTCTCAGAGACTCTGTGCCTGTGGCTGTGACAGCCACTCTGTCCTCGAGCGCCTGGCTGATCACATCTCGGTGGAGTTGCTTTTCAGAGGGAGTTTTTCAGGCTCTGACCCCCCTGCGCTGCTGCTGCTTTGACATCCTGTTTCCTTATCGCCTGACATGACCTTAATTAACTCCCCAGGCTGATAATGCCCTGGGCTTCTCCTCCAGGAGCTGTATCTTGTCATCATGTCCTGCATCACCCACTTCGAGACTGCTGCAGAGACTGCACAGGCAGCCTGGAGCGAGGGAGAGAGGGGACAGCATGGTGCAGGCAGGGCAGGGGAGTGATAGCTGGGGACACTGGGGACATGGAGGCACTGGGGCTGTACTGGAGGGGGCAAGTTGGTGCTGTGTTCAGGGCTTCAGAGGAGATGCTGATTGGGTTGAGATTGCTGTCCCGGTGCAGAAGTGGGGGTGAGGGCAGGAAAGGGAGCTGTGCTGATGCCTGGGGCAAGGTGGCACTGGCAGCGGTGCCCATGGCAGGAGCATCTGTCCCAGGAAAGCAGAGATGCTGAGCAGCAGCATGGAGGGGCCCTGTCTCTCCTTGTGATGCTGCAGGCAGGGCATGGGGGCTGCTTGGCTGGGGAGCCAGGGCAGGGAGCTTGGGGGGCTGAGCTGTCAGGGCCTCGCTACCCTGGGGGGCTGCCAGCCCACCTGACTCCCCTTTGCCACCAGCCTGCGTGGATTGAAATGCCAGCCCTGATGACTTTTGCAGCCACTTTATCTCACGCACTCGGCAAATATTGGCGGAGGGGAGATGATTCAGTAGTGAGGTTTGCAGATGGGAATCTTGGTGTGTGATCCCACCGGCTCCATGCTGTGCATCAGCCCAGCTGCATCCACTGAAGCCACCACTTGCCAGGGCTGAGCCTCGCATGGGCAGAGCCTGAGGCCAGCAGGGCTGCTCCCAGCACTGTCTCCCCACAGAATGGTTCCCATCAAGGCATTGGTCCCAGCTTCACTGTGTTACAGCTCGCATCTTATTCTCTGTCACAGCCAGCTTGGGCCCTGGAACAGGGTCCTATTCAGGGGTCCTGTCACTCTAGTGCCACCAGACCTGTAGGCAGATCTGCCCTGGCAGCATCTGGGGTGATGCCATGAGCCCTGCAAATAACAAAGGATGCAAAATGTTCTCAGCTGGTCTCCTCCCAGCTTGCAGCCATACAACCCTCCTCCCCCCAGCTCCTAGTCCCCAGACATTTAGCCCTGTCTGTCTTAGGTGCTCAGCTCCCACCTTCAGGCCTCCAGACTGGGCAGCGGGTAGTATGGGGACCAGTTGTTCTTGGGACATCTGTGGGCAGGGTGGAGTTTGTCCCACCTGCTAATGCTGCCTGCACGTGCAGTGGGATTTGCATTTTCCTGCAGCTGGGCATGCAGTGGAGACCATGGGCATTATAGAAACTGTAGAGATACTGCTGCTCACAGCACATGATGTATGGGCTGCTGCAGGCAGCACATGGTCCTGGGAATGCTCTGAGCAGAAGGGGAGACGGTCTGAAGGACAGAGGGGATGGGAGCTGCCAGTGCTGCTCCCCAGAGTGTGGGAGACAAAGGGGGCATGAAACGAGGACTGTCCCTGTCAGGTCATGTCTCTGCTCCCACAGCAAGCCCTGGGGGACAGGAGAAGCTGGGGGGGGAGCCCGTGGAGCCCCTGATGACTGCAAGAACCAGCACAAGGGCAATGTGGCCCAAATATCCAGGAGGGGCAAACACCCCAGGACTCCTGAGACCTCCCAGCCCATTGCCACCTACATGGTGAGCAGAGAATAGAGATGCAGGGATATGGGCCACAGGGTTGTACCTGCCTGCCAGTGCCTGCACCTCCTCCCCTGCCTGGCAGCCCCAAGGAGGGAGCCACTGCCAGCACCAGGGCACAGAGGCTCTGTCGATCAGCCCCTCCATTCGGGAGTGCACGGGCTGGGGAAAGCCAACCCCTATCGTGTTTGTTCCATTGATTTAGTGCCGTGGAGAGGGTTTAATCAGCCTTTAGCCTGCACGCTCTAGCATTAAGAACAAATCCATTAGCCATGAGATAACCACAAAGGGTTGCGCTGAGGCTGGATGAGGTCCCAGCGCCTTCAAGATGCAAATTGGCAATCAAAGATCAAAGCTGTGCAGCTCCCTAATCTCTACTAAAAGGGCTCAGCTATTAACGAGCCCTTTCCCGCTGGGCTGTGATCACCCCACTTCACTCAGGCTCCTGATGTGCTGGTGGGTAACACCCTCACCCCAACTGGCCCCCTGTCACCTGTGCCCCTGTGAGCTTGCCCTGGGGAGGAGAGTGCAAACAGCATTTGGGCTGATTGTTTGCATGTTGTTTCCTTCAGTTCTGACATGCTGGGGTCAAATTTGTGTTGGCAGAGAGTGGAGCTCCCAGCATCATCAGAGGACCAGCAGCTAGAGGTGAAGAGAAGTGAAAGAGGTGGAAGCCAGGAGCCAGGATGGAGCAACGTGGTGGGGCAGCTGTGTAGGGTTTACATGGTGACTCTAGGGACAGGGAGAGATGCTGGCAGGTGGCTCCCCCTCCCACTGTGCAGGGATTTAGCCTCTTTCAGCCCCTGCCTGTCTGCACCAGGTGGCTGAGGGCAATCCCTGCTGGCCCCAGGAAAATCAGTACTGGTCAGTGTGGCAGGGGGAGGAGGGGGCAGGCAGCAGGGTGTGAGTGGAGGACTAGGGAAGAGCAGGATGTCTTGGAGCCAAATTCCTTTTTTTTCCGTATTCCTGACCAGTCCATGTCACCCTGGGGCAGGGGATGCATAAGGCCCTGGCTCCCATAGCTGCCCTGACAGGTCCTGTGTGGTGCTGGGATGAGGCCGCAGGTTTGGGGGGCTTCCCCGTGCTCTGTGCCCTGGCTGTCCTGCCTGCAGTGGCTCCACACATGGCCACTTCAGCAGCCCCGCGAGCCCCTGACACCTTACACCATGCAGGAGAGATGCAAAGCTGCCAAACCATGACAGGAGATGTGCTGCCAGCACTGTCAGCAAATCTCTGGCAGCACAGATGTGCGCTCTGCTTGGCCTGGTCCAGCTCAGTAGCCCACTGCTATGGTGAGAGGCTGGGTGAGGCACCCTGCAACAGGCAGGCAGGGGACCCATCAGACTGGCAGCCGGAAGCAGAGGTTCATGCCCAGATCTCTTCCATCTGCCGGCAGCCACTCATTGAGGTGCTGCTCATGGATCTCATGGCATCCCCACGCAGACAGCATAACCTTGCAAAAGCAGCAGGTGATGAGGCACTGGCAGCACCTCATCAAGGGTGACAATAAATCTAATCAGTGAGAACCCATCCACAGGCAGCAGGATAACCACCATGACAGTCTGGTTAGCATGGAGGCTTCATCTGCACCATGTTGGTACTGGGGATTTACAGATAAATGCCACAGCTGGAGGGACTGTGTCTGTTGGTACCTTGCAGCTCCTGGGAAGCAGTCCCCCTCCTTCTCACCCCTGCCCTGTAGCCACTGGAGCTGCCGTGGGTGACCCAGAGACATTGGCCGTGGCTTGCCTGGTGGCATGAGCAGACAGAGTGAAGCTGTTCTGGCACCCAGCAAGGGAGTATCTGAATAGGTGTGGATGGAGGGAGGACATGCAGGGTGAGGATACAATGCCCTGCCTGATGCCCTGGCCCCGCTGTGTCCTACATGCAGTGTTCCATGGAGCCCTGCACCCTCCACCCACCCATGGGTACATGGGCATCACGCAGGCTGGACCACTGCAGCATGTGTGCAGGGCCAAGGACCAGAAAGACCAGGTGTGAGCAAAACAGCTTGCTCTGTGGATGCTGTCTGTGCACATCTCTCCGTGTGTGCGTGTGTCTCCCTGTGCAGCCATCCTGCTCTAGCTGGGCTGGAGGGGGAGGGTACATGCGTGTGCCAGGCATGGGGTGCCAGCATGTGCCAGGCGTGGGTGGC
>JANHFX010015821.1:0-10852 GCA_027560015.1 Chloroceryle amazona
ATTTTGGCGTTGATGCTCTCCGAGCCGGAGGCTTCGGGAGACGCGGTCCTCACCTGAGAGATCCAGCACAATTCCCCCGTTTGAAGGTAAGAGGGGAGGGAAGGGTTGCGGAGTGGGGAGGGGGCAGCGCCGCGGAGGCTCCGGACCCCCCCTACCCCGGCTTTCCCTGGGCTCCTTCTCCCCGTCCTTCGCAACGGTGGGGTCTTCTGCGGTGCTTTTCCCGTTTACTTCTCTCCCCTCCAACCTCCCGCCTCTCCTGCCCTCCTCCTGGTGCATCCTGAACTGCCCTTCAGCAGCGGTGGGATTCTGCTCCAGGGGACCCCTGCGTCCTGGGGAACGTCTGCCAGAAGGGGAGCAGGCAGAGGATCGCCCCGGCTGCCAGAGTTGGAGCAGGGGAGGCAGAGCGAGTAGGGACATGGAGAACTGCACAGCATCCTCTCCCCGACAGCCTGGCTCACGGGAGGCACTGGTCCAGTCCCACTGCCTTAATCTGAGATGGAAAATACCGGAGTGCTCCAGGCTTGTTTTTTCTTGGCCCTACAGAACCTTTAGTCTCAAAGCCATGCCTATGAGAGAGGTCATGAAAGCATTTCTGAGGGATGGGGTGGAAAAACTGCCTCTATCCCATTCCATGCCCGGGTGCACGGGTCATGTCCTCTGCCTTGTCCTCCACTGCACACTCAGCATGGGGCTTAACCTGGCCTCTCTTGCTCACCTGTCTGAGCAGCTCAGCTGGAGCCATGCATCCAGGACAAAGGTTTATTCCTATCTCATGTCCTGGCCCCAAAAGATGTAGGAACCCCCTATTTCATTCAGATGAGTTTGTAGAGACCACCTCATCCCCAGGTTAAGCAGCAAACCAGACTGGTAGCTCACATGCCATGAAGCAGTGGTGATGGAGAGGAATCCAGAGGTGAACACAGGGAAGGTGATAACACAATTATCTATGGGTTGTTTTTGTCACTGTTTGGTTAATGGAGCAGCTGTCCGGGTCTGTGCTCCCAGAAGTACATGGGCTTTGTTCAGTATATGCAGGCTGGAGGGGGGGCTGTGAGAGGGAGAGAGAAAGCCCCCAAGGGAAGATGGCTTTTCATTTCCCCATATCGACTGCCTTCAGACAGGATTATTTATGTTTGACATAACAGATCACCAAACTTGGAAGGTAGTGGGGGTGTGCTCATACTCATTAAGGTAGACAGTTTTCTGACAGAATAAATTAAAGGTAAGAGAAGACTGTACTGTGAGGTTCAACAGATTGTCTTCTAGCCTAAAATGAGCAGTGAAATCATCGTAAAACCTGGATGGTAAAATCACGCGCTTCAATCTTTCATGATGGATGCCTGGCATTTTAGGAAACCTGGAGGATATCCCAACATTTAGAGTGCAGACAGTGCTCCTGGCTGACCTCATTTGAGCAAAAGTACCTAGAATGATGGGTTATTTTAGTCATTGTAGCTTGTCTTCACTAAGCAAGCATCTAAATTACAATGCTGTTAAGGGGAAATAGTTTACATAAATTGTGCATGAACTAAGAGCCAGAACTATCCACACACCTGTACTCAGGCGCTTGCCTCGTTGCAATGGCATGTGAGTAACAGAAGGTTCTTTGCAACCTTTTATGGTTGGTTTTCATCTAGTCTGAAATGAGCAGAAAGATGCCTTACGGCTGTCAGTTGGTGAAAATAGATTTCAAACACCTTAAAGACCGTGTAGCTGTAATTAAAAGTGTAACCTCCTTCCTCTGCGTGTCAGGATTTCTGTGCAGAACGATGACAGGACCTCTTAAGGAACAGTGCTGGTGTTCAGTAGGTAGAAAGAACTTCAACAAAATCCCACGCAAATTGGCTGATGTTGTTTTATCACCCCTCAGTACATTGGTTCTCACTTAGGAAAGATGTGGGGATGCGAGGGGAAAGGAAGGAAACATTTGTTCCTTTCTGCTTTCTTGTTGGGAAACACAGATTACAAATACAGGCAGTTCTTAGGTACCCGTGCCTGCCTGAGCACAAAGGAGTTGCAGAATGTTACCAGTGCCAGGGTGACTGGCCATATCTCTGCCGTGTTCCTCTCTGTTTTCCAGCAAATCCTGGTAGATCGGGCTAACTGTTACATCTCCTCCTGATCCTTTTCCATTGCAACTGAAGCAGTCAGTCCCCAAACCCTCACGTAGGTGACACGAGAATCAAGCTTGAAGGTTTGGTCTCATGGGCTTTACAATCTCAGGAGAACATGTTCAGGAGTGGCTAAGTGACAGAGGACCTGCTTGCTGTTGGTGGACAGCAAGTCTTTCTAAAGGTATTCCCATGTCTGAAGCTGAAGAACACCTGCTGACCTTACAGCCATACCTGAGCACCCTCCTTAGGCTCCCTGAAAAGTTTTGCTGGGCACCAGATTCAAAGACATAAAGGTGGATAATTCCCTTGGGCATTTATTTGCAGGCCAGAGAGCTTAGCTGCATCCTTGCAGGCTGAAGAAGTCAGTGCCACTGACCGTTGGGCACATCAGGACATGTCCTCAGTGCCCATCGCTTGGGTCAGTGAGGGGTTTTTGCAGCTGTAAGGTATTTATGTAACTCGGAGCTTTTCATCTGGCTGCACAGTGCCTGGCTGTGTTAATGCTGGTGTAAGAAATGGGGATAACTTGGTGCCTTCTCACTCGTTTTCTGGTACCTGGCTGTCGTGTTGTCATGGATATGGATAAGGACATGGCCAGTGAAGAGGTGCTTGTTGCTGGCAGGGCTCCCGCAGCCACAGCTTGTGATGTAACTTAGAACATTGAAGAAGAGCAAGGAAGGGATGGAGGAGAGGTGGCAGGTGTTGGGGTTGAACTTGCAATTCGTTCCCATTCTAATTTACACTCCTTCCCCTGTTGTCGTCCGTTATCATCTTCTCTCCTCGTGATCTTATTTATTACAGTAGGAAGGATTAGTTCACCTTTTCCCTGAGAAAAAAAAACACATATCCCAACACCACAGACTGACAGAGCGATGACAAATAGGTTGGGTGATGGATGGAGTCTGACCCTCCTCAGACCTTTCAGCCATATTCAGATCACAGCTGGGGCCAACCCGGACAAGGCTGGGACCTCAGGAACCTGCAAGCCCTGCAATTCCTACGACAACGGCCCTGGGCAGAGGTCAGCTGGAAAGGTTAGGAAACAAAATTAAAAGTCCTAATAACATTCTGAAACCTCTTTGGACCCGTTTCTCCCTGGAAAGCTTAGTAACAGCCATGACCCCTTAATAGCAGTTCAGGGGGAGGACCTGGCTCCTGCAGACTGCGAGGGTCTCAAGGTGCCTGTGCCAGAGGCAGCATGGAAGGGGGACAGGAACATCACAGAGATGATGATTTTGCCCCATTGTATTTTTCTGGGAGTACAGAGTTGTGGGGCAGCAGTGTAAGCTGTAGCCTGGGATACTGTTGGGTGCTGGCATCTCCCTTGGCATGCTGCTCCTCTTGGCAGGCCACGGAGCAGGGAGAAGAGATAAGTCTGGGGCTGTCGGAGTTTTGTTCACCCTCTCGCTGCAGAAAGAGGTTTTTATCTTGCTTATTGAATCAAGCACCCGTGATGGGTCAGAGCTGGTGTCCGGCTTCATTCTGAGCAACGGCACAAGATGGGCCAAGACATCTTCCCCAAGTGTGCCTGGCCACGAGGGCAGCTCAGCCCCTCCTCGCTGTCTCTCCCCATCTCTTACCTCCAGGACAAAAGCCACTCGCAGTGACATCCCACCCAGCGTGGCAGTTTGTGAGCTTGCTGAGCTTTGCTCACCAGAAGCTCTAATTTTCTCCTTAGCTGGAAAGCGGCTGCCGCTTGTACCTGCCCAGGAGCTCCAAGGCAGGGACGGGGCTCCTGCGTGGGGCTGAGCAGAAGGTGCATGCAGCTCTGCCCTGCCGCCCTGGGTAACATCTCTCTGCTCTGCAGCTTTTATCAAAGAGATGGAAACTTGTCACATTCTCTCTGCAACAATATATGACATTATCCGAGCGATTTGCCCTTGGTGTGTTTCCAGAAATAGTTAGGCTACAGTAGACACGGGTGACATCTGGGTTTATTACTGTTGAGTTCAGAAACATTCAGTAAACAAGACAGGATCTATTGTTCAAAGGTTATTTCAGAAGACTCTCGGCGAGTTCCCTGGCCATGCAATGGCAAAAGCCTTAATGGTGCTGTGATAATTGCTTTTTCTGGAGGATGTGTTAGAAACAAGTTACCAGGAACCCAAAAGCAAGTCTTGGCTTGTCCTCGCCAGGCTGGGGACCTGATCCAACCTGAAAACCTGAGGAGTTTTTCTCTTTACTTCAGTGCTGGTTGGATCAAGCCCAGGAAACGTGCATCTGGCTGTGGGAAGAGCAAGCTGGGGGGCACAGACGGGGGATGTAGGGGAGACCACCAGCAGTTCAACAGTAAAAAAATCATCTCAGATCAGCACAATAGGGCAGCAGGATTCACACCAGCAGGGAGGGAGAGAGAAGGAGTCCTCCTGAGGCTCTGAAAGGAAAATAAATGTCATTAGCAGTGGATAAAGCAACCGCCTCTGAGCACCTGAGAGGAAGGTGGGAGGCTCTGCAGGGAGAGGGGGGCTGGCAAGGGCTGCCGGCACTCGGAGGGCTCAGCGAGGCTGCTGCAGGAGACACTTAGCAGCCCACATCTTTATTCGTCATCTTCCCGCTCAGTCAATAGCCTCCTTATAAAACAAGAAAAAGAAGGGCGAGTGAATTTTTGGCAGATGCCAAGTGGCAGTGCCTGGGTGACAAGGATGCTGCTCACATGGGACAGCAGGGAAGAGCTGTGGCTTTGCTGTCACTCACACCAGCCTTACATCTGCACGCGCTCCTGGCACAAATCTCTCCTGGCTTCTTGCCTTGGCCCCAGGGCAAACAGAATTAATTCTCACCATTAATTTCATGCCCCTCGGAGAGCCCTGATGGAGAGGAACACACGTAACAGTCTCCCACTTTTTTCTTTCAGTTTTGCCACTGATTTTCTCAGGAAAAATAGGGGGAGGAGTGAGATCGGGGGGTGCCCATGGAGTTCTGGAGCTGACCAGAGCCCACAGTGGGACCATCCCATCCTAGGTGCTGGCTCCAGCTCTCCTCTGCCTCATCTGGTGCTGCCATGGGCCGTGTCAGCACTGCAGAGGAGCCCTGGCAGTGGGTGCCAGTGGAGAGCTTTCAGAGCTGTTCCGAGCTGTTCCGGGCTGTTCAGAGCCCACAGTCCCCAGCCTGCCACTCTCTGTCTGCCTTCTCCCTCCTGGTCATCTGCTGGTTCTCCAGCCTTGTCCTCCCATGGGTCAGTCACTGAGATATCAATTACAAAAACTTAAGTGGTGAGAAAACCATCAGAAGCTGACAGCCTGAAAAATAGACTTTGGTGAAAAAGCTTAGCTTTTTGTTCTGTTTGGTTGGGTTTTTTTTTCTTTAAATAACCACTAAACTCCAGCTTAGGCTCTTCCAAGGCACAGGTTGGCCTCTCTTGGGCAGGGGATAAAGGAGATGATCTTCTTGCTAGGAGGGGAACAAAGCTCTCCACACTGCCAGCTTTAGGTACAGCTTTGAGGCCACACGATGGTTTTTCTCTGGGTACAGTTTCATCCCAGGGGCTGAGCTGCAGAAGCTGATAAGCTCATTATATTGGGGGAATTGCAAGCGGTGGGCAAGCCACACAGCTGGGATTTCCTTCCTTTCTGCTGGAGGGGTCTCTTAACAAACTGAGGAAAAGTCCTTTAGGGTTTTATTTTTTCCTGTGCAGAGCAGTCCCTTGTTCCTCAGCTGCCTGAAAATCTAGGCTGGTCCTTGATGGACAAAAGTGGTCTCTTGTAGCACCGCCTGTTCTGCTCATACCTGCAGAGCTGGTGTCAGTCACAGCCAGTCAGTCACAGCCAGGTTGTCTCTTTACTCAGACTTTTGGACTGTTTGAGGGTAAAGGGGAAAACACATCAGCCTTAATGAGAGTGGCTGTGTGGGGGAAGGTAAATACCCAGACTGATGGGTGTTGTGGGTGCTTTGAAACCCTCAGGACTGCCACAGCCTTATGATGGATTCATAAATTGTTGTCTCCCTCGACCTCTCCCCAGCTTGGCTCTCTTCAGTTGAAGTGCATCAAAACCTCTCAAGATTCAAAGACTTGTAACTGGCACTGATCACAACAGAGAGATGTCTTGGACTGTGTTGTAAAGAATGATCCAGGGGCTCCATCGAAGCGGGTGTTTGCTGTGGTGATGCGGGAGCATGCCCGGAGATAGAGGAGTTCACAGGCAAGTGCCAGACGAGTCCCTGGAGCGTGCAAATCACAGCTCTGCTCCATCATCCACTTACAGGCACCGCTTCCTGTGAGAAAAATAACTTAACCTACAAATAGCTTGGCTCATTTTTATTCCAAATGTTCCACCTTCACTCCTCTGGGTTGTTTGCTTTTTTCCCTAGGAAATGATACAGTATTTTCAGAGGTAGCTGGCAGGACAGTGAAGTCCCAGCACAGAGCTGAAACCTGCATTTGATTCCCCATTTAAGCAGAGGGCGTTGCTTGGGCTTTGACGTTCAATTTACATCTGGATTCCCTTTGCTCTCAGGGTGGATTTGATTTAAGACCTGTCGTGGATAAGAAGATGCAGGCAAGAAGGCCTGAGCTTTGGCAAACCATTAACTCTCTCCTTTATCTGTTGCCTGCCTTCATTGCTCGATGACAGCTCATGCGGTGCAGGGAGGCTCTCCCTAAGGGTGTCTGCCTGCAGTGATGCTCTTTCTTCCCACTGGTTTCTCACCTTTGCATCTGCAGGACAATAATGTGCACGCTGTCACTCCTTAGTTAACACAATATACGTGAGTTACGTAGCAAGACACGATGCCTTTTGAGGCAATCCAAGCTAAACTTCCCCCCCTGGGGAGAAAATGCAGCAGAGAGGCTGCCAGAGGCTCAGTTTTGAGCAAGTGCTGCGGTGCCCGAGCTGCAGGAGGGTGGTCCAGGAGATGCACGGCCTCGATGTTGGGGATCTCTCCCTGTCTTCTCTGCAAGCCAGTGCGAGCAGGGATTTACAGGGATGCAATTTATAAGGCTCTCATGTGGAAGGAAAAGGAGGTGATTTGGTTTGATTGGTGTCGCCTGCTGGGTAGCTAAGCCCTGGAAAGATTAGCGGTGGGATCTGGGGAAAAACAGCCGTGCTGTGAGAGTGGGAGTGGAGTTGGGAGGGGAAGGATAATAAGTGTTGATTTGGGTTTGCTGTTAGGCTAATTTTGTGGTTTTATTATTGTATTACACAAAAGAGGGGCTGGGGGAATAATTTGAACTAATGTCTGTCGCGTGGGTTTCCTTTGAGATGCCCTTCTCTGTGCAAACAGGGGATGCATTAAAGCCCTCGAAAGGTGTTTCTCAAACTCCTCCAGGTGATCTCTTGGATTCAGCTGCCACCAAAGCCATGTTCTGACTGACTGTACTGGAGCCAAAGCTGTACCTGGAGAAAGGCAGCCCTGGTCTGCAGCGCCGGGTGCTGGCACCATTGAACTTGCTTCAGCTCGAGCAGAAGCTCCCAGGACATTTGGCACCTCGAGAACATAAAACCCCTGTGCCTAATTCTGGGCTGTAAGAAGTGCCAGAGGTGCCCACCATGCCGGGCATTGCAGAGCAGAGGAGCAGGGCAGGCTGAGTGTCTTCCCAGCTGCTTCAGTCCCAGTTGAGGAGCAGGATGATCCCAGCTGCTCTTCACAGGGAAGGCTCTGGTCAGCGCTGGATGTGCCATCCTGTGGGCAGGCATAGCCCCCTGAGATAAAGGCAAGCATAATATGTATGCAATTAATATTAGAAAGTTCCCATTTGCTTTTTCTAATTAGCAACAGTTTATCATCACTGTCTTCTCGAGAGTTATTCCTGATTCTCACAGTAGCTCGTAGGAGCAGTTTCAGCCCACAGAAAGTGGGGTTTTCTTGGTTGCACATGTTTTTCCTTGTGTTTCTGGCATCACATCTTTGTTTCTGTTGTATTTTTAAACAAAACAGCAGAGGTTATAGAAAACACAAGACTGTGAGACCGGTTTCTGAGAAACCAAGCACCGATCTTACTCAATTTCTGGATACCTTTGTAAATATTATGTAATATTGTTGAACATTACGATTGGCAGACAAAGAATCAGTCTTTAAAATACTACCTGAGTTGATTAGTAGTAAATATAGAGCATTTATATTGGTGGGCTGTGGCAGTCCTGTTGACTGCAGAGGATTAGAGTTGTCCAGCCTCAGAAATGCATAACACCTACATGCTCTTGCCGTAGCCAGCGCTTGGGTTTTGCTCCGAAAGAAAAGATTTCCAAAAAAGAATGAAGGTGAGCTCATTTGCAGGAGCTTGAAAAGAAAAAGAAAGAAAAAGTGTTTTGTTTTGTTTTTTATCTATGAATGCTAACATTGCCGTGTAATCCAAATATCACAGTCATGTGCAATTTCACGGTAATCCTGATTAAATCAACCAGCAGCAGAACTGAAGCATCGTGTGATCACAGCAGAAATTCCTGGGCTCCCACGCGCTGCTCGGTCTCTCCACTCTCAAGCCCAGGAGCAATGGCAGCCAGGTTGCAGGGTGTTTTAGTCAATAAGCCCGTGGTTTGAGACAGCAGGGGATATATTCGGGATTCCCCGAGGAGACCAGTGGTCTGTTCTGCCCTGTGAGGCAGAGCTCCATCTCCTGCAGGCAGAGAGAGCCCCGACGTGAGCCAGGCGCCTGCATTTTGATGGTCTGCTGACACAGGGCACTCGGGATGCTCATGGTTACAGGTCTGCGGTCTGTAAGACACAGGGTTCTCTGGTAAGCAGGTGCCCGTGTGGTTTGCCATTGAGGAGGGGTTTAATGATGTGCTCATTGTGGTACTACAGCATCAGTGTCGAGAGAGCTCCCCAAATCAGTGATGGTTCAGTGAAAGTTAGACGTGGTGCCAAGGGACATGGTTTAGCGGTGCCCTGGCAGTGATGAGTTAGTGGTTGGACTTGATGATCTTAAAGGTCTCTTCCAACCAAAACAAGACTATGATTCTATGATTTTCTAGTCCCCTGAGGTGCTGCAAGTAGGCATCATTTCTATGATTCTATGATTCTATTTAGCAAGGAAGACAGGAGCTGCAGCCTGCTCGAGAAGATGCCAGCACTGATCCTCTGCAGCCACAAGGAGCAGGGGAGTGTGAGCCTGACACATGCAGGCATCAAACACCAGCAGAAGCTGCCCCACCATCCTCTCCTGCCTCGCTTTCCTGTGCCGTTCGGTGCCAGCAGTGTTATTGCTTTGGCTCCTGGGGATGGTGAGAAGATGGGAGAGGAGTGAGTGGGAGCAGGAATCACCACATCGCTCTCATGGGCCTCTCCCGCATCAAGGAGTCATTTCAAAGGCAGGGGCTGCATCGTCCCGATGCTGACGCGAAGCAAAAAGATCCATCACATGTGTTTTGATTTCTGAAAGATGCTGTCCCTGGGAACAGTCGATATTTCAAACATTTGATCCCAGCAGCGCTGTTAAGCCCACATGGTTTTGAGTGGAGCAATTTGTGTGAAGGTTTTTCTCTGTTTCTTTATTCGCCTAATGACAGTTTTCAGCTGAGCTGTCTGAATTACTTTAGCTTTTCCGCTTTTTTGCTTACGGTTTTGTTGTTGTGGGCTTTTTTTTTTCCCCCTCTGAGTTAAATCTTTCCCTCTCTCATCTCCCAGGAAAATCTGTAACAGAATTAAGGTGAGGAAAAAAAGGAAAATTTACTGGAACGGGTTTGGTGTAAGTTGCCGAGGATCTGAAAATTACCCTCTCAGACAGCCCGTATTAATTCCCCTGATGCAGCAACGATAAATCCTTATTAAAAGGGATAACATAAGGAGATTTTACAGCCTGTTGGAAAACTCCTGGTCACGAGCCATGAGGAAGCCCATCGCCCTCTTGTTCATGAGCAGAGCAGTTTGCAAAGGTGTGTGTCCTTCCCCATGAGCGGTGCTGACACCAGCCTGACCTGAGTGACCTTACGTTACACAAGGCTTGGATCTGAAGCAAGGCAAGCCCCAGAGGTCCTGGGAACAGTGTCTGCATTGGCAGTGATACTAAATCTCCATAGATTCACTGCGTGTGCTGTCCCCACCTCTCTGGGAGCCCAGCCCTGGAAGCACCAGGCAGATGGTAATTTAAACGAAGCAGGTTTTGGTTTCTGACCATGTCAAGCAGCACGCTGATGAGATGGGGGCTTTGAGGGCTCCTTCTCTCCCCACCTGCAATTGCAACTGGTGCTAGCAGCAGCCTCACATACCAGCCCTTAGCATTTATACATTCTTTCCAGAATTGCTGAGCTCTCTCTCCTTTCCACTTCTTTATTCATGCACCATGCTACCTTGCTGGGCTGGAGTGGGAAAAACACTCTGCTTGCTTCTCATCACACGGGCTGAACCGGAGCCTTTGCTGGAGCAATGTAAAGCTGTAGCTATGGAAACTCCCTACCCTTTTTTTATGATTTTCCTTTTTTTTTTTTTAAGGCAGCAACATATATCCCTTTGGAGATCCCAGGCGGGGCTGCTGGTGCCTGAGTGGTTTTCAGGCAGCCTCGAGTGCGTGTCTTTGGAAGATGCTGGGTGGTCACAGCCAGCACCCAGGGGTTCACTTGGTGTCACACAGCAGCCGAAGCTGGAAGCGCAGGACCAGGTGATGCTGCAGGGAGTTTGTGTCCCAAGGGCAGAGGAGCAGAGACTGATGAGGAGTAAGAGGGTTGCACAGAGCCCAGGAAATGGGGTGTGACAGTGGGGTGCTGGGGGGACAGTGTGGGGCTGCTGGAGGTGTCACTGGCCCACAGCTGGTGGGGGACAAGGACAGAAGGGTGCTGGCCCACCTCCTGCCTGTGGCTGGGTGG
>JANHFX010015831.1:0-29268 GCA_027560015.1 Chloroceryle amazona
CCCCCCCCATATTTTTCATATTATGTTTTATGAAATTTCAAAAAGGAGTTGATAAAATTTGTGAGGCTACATTACCATTAAACAAGCTGATTTAAATTCAACCATTGATTAAGGAAATGTCTAATTTGTTAATTACATCAAATAAGGAGATGTCCTTACACTATTTCTTGTGCTTCCACCTGTCTACCACTGGCCACTATTCAAAGTATAGCACATGGCTACATGAACTTTTACTCCCAATTCCATTGTTATGATCCTGTAATACTGTATAGTTTGTGGATACACTTACTGGATATAGAACAGATCTAGGCTTGAGCCTAGTTCACTAGCATAACTCTTGGGGTTTATTTTCCTTTTTAAATAGGTTAACAATTTGATCCTTTATTACAGTAAAGGGATTTTACCCAATGATTTGGGCATCTGTCATTCACCATATGCATCCTTGTGAGCCATGAGATGCCAGAGTTTGTAGGTGATCAGTCGGAGGTTTATGTAACCTCTGAACAATTCAGAAGTGTTGTTTGTGGTTTTGTGCCAGGGGAGATAGAGATAACCAGCTGCTTGCCAGGCAAAGTGCAAATGGTTTTCATCTTACTAGACTATAAGAAGTTCCACTTTCTAAGTATTAAAAATGCACATAATTCTTAAAGGAAGGAGGATTTTCTGCTTCATATGTACTTACTAAAAAGAAAGCTGGATAAAAGCAAAAGACTTGGATTCTGAAACTTTTAGAGGTAAAACAGAGTATAGGGTGTATATTATTTTTATTTTGCAAATTTCAAAGTTTAAAAAAATGCTATATTATACAAGTTGTAAGGCAGGCACATTTAGGTAGAACTCACCTACTTAAGTTGCCATTTATCTTCAAATAGAGTCTAAAAAAAAAAGAGCATGCCACTCTTAATTAAACACTGCTACCCCTACCATCAAGGTGCAGGCACTCAAACCATCCAAAGGAAATTGAATTTAAGGTTTCAATGTGTGGCTGAAGTAGTGGGATGCAGTTATTTGATGTGTATAATCCTGCAGGTATGATTGGTAGTTTCTGTTGAATATTTTAATTGCTGATTGAAATTCTTTAATGTGGTTAGCAGTATCTTTATAAAAGCTACATCCTGTAATGGAGCACTGAGGTACAACACTGGTTTTCATGTCACTTGATATCTTACCCACCACTCAGATTTTAAAAGTCTGATACATTTTAGACCCAGCAGTTATTTTTTGTATTGCTTTTGCTGTGGTAGCTTTTTTTGTTATGTAGAAATATTTAAAAAAATAATATATTCTCCTTGTATGACTTTTGCCTTTACCTTTGTTTTTAAAAGTGATTGAAGATCCCACACCTGAGGAAATGCTTGTTACTGGAAAGGTGTTCATGGTGGGGGATGCAAATTGTGGAAGCTGTTTTTTGAAAATCATATCCAAAAGTTTTGGGTGGAATGTAGCTAGTTATTAGCGTCAGTTGTTCCCAGTACAGTGGTTATGTCATTCAAGCTTACCGCTCCAGTAGGCAATAACATAGATTAAATTTCAGTTCTAGCAGTGTCCTGTAGTCAACTCGGTACGCATTCAGTAGCTTATGTGCATTTTGTATATGTATATTGAATCCCATAGTGCAGAAGTCCTTGTGACATGTAATTAAGTAGGACCCAGTACATGTGAAAGAAACAAAACACATCTCTGTCTCTGCAGTGTTAGGACATATTTTGCCTTGTAGCCCCTGCTTTCCTCTTGAAAGTTTGGGGTACTCCTTTTCCTCAAGTCTTGTTTTCTTTTCCAAGATACTGAACTCTAGAGCACTTTCTTTCTTTTTCTCCCCTCACCTCCTCTGAGGAGTGTTTTTTCTACATGCTTTGCTAGGCTGTTGAAGATATCTTTGGGAGGACAGATGAGCTTCATGACCCAGGAGGCTGCAGCCTCATGAAGTTCATTTGTCTCTTTAGCATTGCTCTGTGGATACTTAGGTTACTTTATTTTTGTCCAATGACACTATTTTTACAGAAATGATGTAAGTGGACCTTCTTGCTGATGGATATATATATCTGAATAGTGCACAACCTTTTATGTATGGAAAGAAAAAATGCAAGAAGGAAAATCTGAGTTGTCCACCATGAATCACTTCTAAAAAATGTCCACAAATGATGTTTGTTCCTCTTAAAATATTTTTCATTTTCTTAAATGAAAAGAATCAAACTGTCCTTTTAATGTTTGCTTTCTCTGCCTACTGTAATTGCTAATAAATACAGTGTTGTCAGTCTTCATTCTGAACAGAAATTAAATGTAAGATTTAGAAATGGTGTTTTTGTACTTATACAGTTCCTGACTTTGTGTTTGTGTGTGTGTGTTTCTCCTCTAGCTTTTGGAACAAATTGATTATGCTACTGATTGCCCAAATTGTGGGCGGGCAAATGAAAACCAGACCAAATGCCGACATTGTGAAAGTGCTTCTTTAAAGGATTTGCAAAGAGTCTCCAGACAAACTGTGGCATTAAGTGAATCTGTGGGACCTTTATCGCGTTCTTCAATACATCAGAATTCAACAGGGCAAAAATCGTCAGGTACAGGGTTCAACACAAAGAAGTTTTATAGTTCTACTGTTGGAAAAGGTCCAACAGATATTCTGCTGAGTAATGAAATTGTAGGACATTCTATGTTAAGACAAAATGGAAAAGTTGGTCTTATAACTGGGACAAAAAATCCTAAAATTACAGGAAGCTTAAGACAGAGGAGTACAAGACCATCCGAACTAAATGATCCAAGTAAGTACCTTTTTATGAGTATAGCCATAAACCGGAACCCAAAAATATTGTATGATGGAAGGAACTGTCCTTGCAAGTTTACATTACTGATTTTGCATGGAATTTTTGTGTGGATGTGTTTTTGGGGAAGAGGTCCAGACCTTTTTGTAATTTCTTTTTCATATACTGAGGTACTGTCTGATGAACACTGGGGAAAAGAAGAATTATTTCATGACTCGCTTGGTTTGTTTTAAAAGCATTCTTGGCAGAATTCTATCATTCACTCTCCCAAAGGGAAAGACAGTCTTTGATTTTTATTATATATTTTTTCTCTCCTTTTGAGTTACGCATGTATTTAAACTTAATAATTTGTAAAATGTTAGTTTTGTGCTTTTTCTGAGTAAACTCAATTTATAAGCGGGAAGGAAATGATGTTTCTAGTTCCATGTTTAGTTTACTAGACTGTTGTCTTACTGATTTGAACAGTTTAACTCATAAGAAAAACTTACAAGAGAAATTGTTGTATTATTCACTGTCAATTCTTGATTGAACCAAGAAATATATGGCTTCTCTTCTGTGTCTAGAGGCATATTAAAGATAATCATCTCTTGTATAGTTAGATGAGAGAAGTAAAAATGAGGGAGAGAGTGTCTGCGAGCAGATTTAAAATATTAAGAGCAAAATATAGTGATAAATTTGGACATTATTTTTTTTGGCACTGCAGGACAATTACCTAAATTACTTATAAGCTATTGCTTGAAAAGAAAGTTCTGTTACAGAAAAATGTAGTGGTTGAGAATTTAATATTTTCTGTTTAGTTGTTTTATCTAGTGATGATGATGATGAGGAGGATAGTGGCAGCACTAGGAGAATGGAAAGCATTTCACCTCGTCCTGCAGATTCAGCCCGCTCCTCCCCAGCTCCTTCTACAGGGAAGGTGGAAGCAGCATTAAAGGAAAACAGTTGTGGAATAGAACAGAGAATAGGTAGTATAACAACAGATACAGAAATTGCAGTCACACTACCAAGAAAAGCAAGAATGAAAGATCAGGTACTCTTTAATGCTTTGTTTAAAGAAAACAACAATCATAACATAAATGGAAAATATAAAGGCTTGTTTTGCATTGTCAGAAGTTGACTATATTTGATTGCTTTTCTTATTCAGCAGCTCACAGAGTAAGATCTCTGCTTACATAGTACTGGAAACATAAGAAAATGTGTTCATTATATTTTTACAAGTGTTCATAATGATTTGAATTATGCTTTTAACATAGATGCTCCTGTGTTGAATGTATATTCTGAGACTGGGCAGGCTATCTCTATAAAACTCAAGGGCCTACTTAGTTTGCAGAAGAATATCAGTACCAGCTGTTGCCTGGTTAAACCTTGGACATACAAAGTTAAAGCGTGAAAAGAGACACTGAGGACAATAGTGGCCCTTTAAAATTAAAATACTTTGACAGCTGTCCCAATTAATAGCACTTATTTTAAGGTTTTCATGGTGGGGCTTTTGTTTTTTTGTTGAGTACCACTGCAAGAATTGGATAAACAATGACAAAAAAGCACCATGAGCAGACTAAAGTGCTGTCAAAGGGGATAGCTTTCACGGTATGTTAAAAATTTAAACCACCTCAATAGTGAGCCATTAAGAGGAATAAATTCTCTGTGGCAACTGGTGTTGAATTAATAGTGCCGATTAAAACTGTTCTTGGGTCACTTGTCCAGTTTCACCATTGTGAGTTTAGCTCAACACGAGGATCTGATGAGATTTCCATCTGTAGTCTCAGATCCTTTGTGTCTTCTGAGTTAGAATGCTAAAGCGATCATGCCAAAACCTTCATGCTATATTGAGATTCATAAGCCAACATTCTAGTGATGTAATCGATGAAATTACAGATGTTTATAATGGGGTGTAAAATTAGTCACCAGTATTAATGTAAAGCTTTGAACTTCTAGCCTACATTAAAGCTGTGGTGCTAAAAGTTTGGACCATAAATAGTTGTGAACTTCAGTTATTCTGGCATTATGTGCTGGATTAGTTGGAAGCGATTCATTGTGAACACACTGGTGTCTGAGGCTTCTGAAACTCTCCTGGATCATTTCCTTTGTATATTCATATGTTCCTGTCCGCTAGTCTTTAGGAGCTAGTTTTAACACTGAAAATTAACTGCATATTTTAGACAAAAGTGGAGAAGAGCTTGCTTTTAGAAATGAAGGAAACAGATTTGATTATTTATTTATAAATTGAACACATGTTTTGCATTGATTCAAGGAAACTACCAAGAATGTAGGTCAAATATGATAGAAGTAGCTTTGCTGGTTTGTTTCTCACTCAAAATATTCAATAATTCTTTACTGAGGAGGGTACATGAAAACAGCACCTCTTTAATATTTACTGTTTGTCTGTGATTTAATTTTTGAGCTTTTGGTAATATTTACCTAGTCCAGCAGACAAAAATGAAAAGCTGTCTTTGAGAGTCCAAGTAAAATATTTTAATTGCAGGGATTTAGAATATCTGCCTTTAGCACTGTATTTAAATGAAACATCCAAAAATATATTTTGAACTATGACCAATATAGGCTAGTGATTAGGGACTTCAAACTTATTGTCAAGATTTAGTCTTAAAATTGAGATAATAGCTTCTGTCATCATCTAGAGACTTTCTTGAACAGAAACCAAACTCTGTGTGGCCTTTTAGTATTTAGTCTTCTGACCCTGGAATCTGTCTTAAAACAATCCTAGTAGTTCTGTAGAGTTGCTTTAAGGATATTTTTATTTGGCTTGCTTATTTATATGTCTTGAAGATTCTTCTCCTGATAATGTGATGATGCACTGTACTTTAGTAATTAGTGTTTTCAGTCACCAGAAGCTTGGAGTACAAAAAAATGATATAAAAAAATAAACCCACCGACACTCTGGTGCTTTTACAGCATTAGTGGTTTTATATAAACAAATAAAACACATTAAAAATAACCTTGTTTTGCCAGTCTCCACGGTATTCCAAAATGGCAAAAACTAAGTTGGTTTTGGTAATTGTAGAAGCATTATTTTTGATTTGAAAATGTTAACAAAATGTCTGCAAGTGTCAGCTTTTAGGCTGCTTTTTTTTTTTTTTTTTAATCTAGCAACATTAACATCTTCAAGTGTTCCCAAAAAGTCCTTTAGGAAATTTCTGGCTTCTGTATATGGTGGAGGTGGATTGTATCGTAAGTGATCCCATTAACCAACAGAAAAGTAGCCAAAAATCTAATCAGTAGTTCTTAACAAGCTTATTTTAGCAATGAATCTTAGTGAGACATTCTGAAACCTTGAAAATTACTTTTCAGTTTGGCAACATTGTGTCTAACACTCCAATAAAACGTCGTAAAGTTATTTCTCAAGAGATTGTAACTGAGGCTGTACCTCTAAATTATCAAAATTCCTGTGAAAGTGTCATTCTGAACTGCCGAAGTATACGAATAGGAACGCTACGAAGAATGGTAGTGGAACCTGTGATTGTAAGTAAACCTATCATTTGACAAATCTTTCAGTTTTTGATGATGGCCATTGTTATTTTCATACTTGAACAGGATAATATTTTGCCTTTGTCTGTGGATAGTAAGCTTGCCTCTAATTTCAGAGACAGTGATTGCCAAAGAATTCCAAAGTATACATACTAATGCACACAAAATATTTCTGGTATTTTAATAGAAGCATGATGCCTGCAAAAACCCTTGGAAACCCTGTTTATGTTTGTATGTTATGGATTAGTGTGCTTTTGTTAAAAAAATTGAAGGCAACACTTACCAAAAAATGGATATTGATAGGTGGGAGGAAGAAGCATGTCTGCAGATGAATAATCTTGCTTCTGTAGCACACTGGTTGTATTTGTGGGTTTGTTTTTTTTGTTTTGTTTGGTTGGGTTTTTTTTTTTAGTTTGGTGGGGTTTTTTGTTTTTGGTCTTTTTTTGTTAACCTAAGTTATATGGAATGGAATCTATTTACTAATAGTTAAGACATTAAGTCAATTTTGGTTTGGAGGTGATGTGAAATTATTATGCTGTTGTCTTCCACAGTTTTGCCTGGATTATATCAAAATACGCCTAGAAAGTCAAGAAGGTGAGTGTAACTTTATGTTAATAATAAATATATATTGAATAAAGTAACTTTGTCAAAAGAATTAAGTGAATCATAATTAAATGTGGATTCTGTTTTTGTTATTTATTAGTTATACTGAGTGCCTGTAGACAGAAAAGAGGGGGGAAAAATGGGGAGTATAAACTTGTATAAAATTTGCAGATAGCAGGAATCAGCAGTTTGTGGTGTGTGTACCACTGGGTCATTAGTTCTTCCCTTGCTTCACAGTTGGAGAGCTGTAGATATTCTGGTGATGATTGGCAAAGGTTGTATTGAAAAAGGTTACAAAAAAACCCAAGAAAACAAAGGCAGGAATAACCTCCTGAAATTTTGGGCCTGAAAAAGCCCTTCTTCCTTTTCTTAATCTTAAGTTTCCATGAAGATGTAGTCCTATCAAATTTTGCCTTTTATTTGTAAAATAGAACTATTTTGTCACTATATTCAAAAAAAGCGTCTCTCAGCCTGTGAAGATGAGCAGAGCCTTAACTCAGTCAAGTATTAGAGTTTCTCTTGCATCTAAAATAATAGATAGAAACTACCAGTCTTCATGCATCAAGTGCATTAAAAAAAACCCCAACAAAACAACAAAGTAAAAACCAAACCAAAACATATTAAAAAGCTTAGCAAAATTTGTAGAAAATATCTATCAATTTTTAGTCCAAACAACTGCATGGTGAATTATTTCCATGCAAAATGCTGTGTTTATTGGAAAAATGAACACTTTCCATTTAATGTCTTTTGAGTTCTTCATCTGGACAAAGATGAGTGTATTCCCAGCGAGATCCATTTCTATTAACCATAGAATGATTTCTTTTAATACAAGTAAGGGTCTTAAGATAAAAATGACACCTAATATTTTTTTTTTCCTTTAGGTTTATTACTGTGGTCATGCTTTTTCAGGGAAAGGCAAATGCTCTGAACAGCTGTAGAAACAGCAGTTCTGTCCTGCCTTGAGCTTGTTTTTGCATGTATAAATACATGTCAAATTCTCAAAATTCTCTCCACAACCATTGTCACTTCTCTGCAACTCCCAACTGGAGTTTCAAGGAAACAGCTTTCTGTTTCTAATGTCTAAACCCACTATTCCCATTGCCTTTAATGGATTAGTCCTATGTTTGCCTTATGTCAGCGTTACAGAAAGTATTGTTCACAGGTTAATATGTTTGTGGCGAAATATATTATAAGATAACTCTTTTCTTGCAAAAGAATGTATATAATTTAAATTTTCATCAGAAGAGTAGACTGTCTTCCTTGCAGATAGAATTTGGTATACTTCAGCTCCGTGCAGAGTTTTCCTCAAAGACCAGCTAGCTCATGTTTTAGCAAGGACTTTCTATCTAGACACTATTAAGAGACCAGTATGCCTTAGTTAAATGGGTCGAATGTGGTTCTAAGTTGGGATTGTCATTACTACAGTGCGCCTCTGAAAGTGGCAAGTTAGGTAAAATGAATGAAGGAAAGTCTTTTCATTTAGAAAAGAGAAAACTGGAGTTTTAGTTTAGAGACTGAGGTATTAAAGCCTAGCCTTGGAAAGCTGTTTTATTATTTGTTAATTAGCACATACTGATTTCTTGTTAAATTCAAGGGGTAATTTGTAAAGGAAACCTACATAATTTTTCATATAATTAATATATCATTATTTCTCCTAGAATCAGAGAATGATACTCGAGAGATTAACCTGAAAACTTCAGAACTTACCAAATGTGAATGGTGTAGTGTCCGAAAATTGCCGGTAGTTTTCCTACAAACAATACCATCAACCTGTAGTAGCCTGAGAGACCAGCTGAAAATGAGTAAAGATAATGTCTGGTATGAATGTAGAGGAGACAGTAAGTAAAACAATTTTAGTCTACTATTCACTTTAAATTGTGTTTTAATGTTTTGGATCATGATGTAGTGCACTAAAGATTAAAGTTGGAATCACTGTCTGGGAAAGGTTGGTGTTTTTTCCAAACACTGTCGCCTTCCCAGGCTGATAAGGAGTACAGCTTGGAACATCTTGTAGTGTTCTGTTTGTCCAGACACATGCTAGTTACAACATTTTGTCTTTTTAGTATAACTTGTTTCACTAATATTTGTATTGAATGAAGGCAAGTTGATTTCTTTAGCTTTTGTACATGGGCCTTTACACTTACATGACAGCTTTTGGTATTCTTGCTTTTGCTTTTTGTGTTGTTCTCTTCACAGCCTTAGTTTGTTTTTGGTTTGTTGTTTGTTTTTTTTTTTTTCCATATGCTTGTAGTGACACTGTGATGTAGATGAATACCTGCTTGGAAAATAAGTGAATTGTCTTCCTGTATTTTAAAATTAAGTTTAATTTCAACTTCAGGAGTCTAGCATCTTAATATGCACGCTAATTTTTAAATTAGCATGGAGTCCTCTTACCCTTAAACAGGCTTTTCTTTAGGCTAAATTTTGTGGTTATTTATATTTGTATTCAGATTCATAGGTACATGATGCATTCAAATGGTGGAAGAATGCTTTCAACAATGTCAAAATTGTGTGCTTCTAACATATAATACTGTTACAATAACCCATCCACCTTCTATAGAAAATATGAGGTGTAAGTATTATTATACCTACAAAAGTAATTGGAGAGTGTGTGAGGGAGCTACAGGCAATCGTGGGAGCAGGTGTTAGACCCCAGGTGAACAAAAGTGTTTACAAATGAAGGAAGGAAAAGCTTCCCGAGTTGTCTGGATACGAAATCCTTCCCTTGCTTTCTCTTGCAGCCTTTTTCCCCCCAAGCTTTTGTTTTTCAAGCTGTGACACTGAGCTAGCTTTACATGCAACTGCTTTCTTGTACTTGATACTTCAGAGTATGTTCTGTAACACAGCTGCTGTTTGCTTTGTGAGTAATGAAATTACTTTAAACCTGAATCCATAGCCGTGTAAAATGCCTAGTTCCCAAATAGGAACACCCAAAATCCAGTTAGATACCTGAAATCTGTGTCCAGTGAATTGGGAAATATGCTGCCAAAGAATTATTTTGCACAACAGCTTGCCATGTTAAGAATAACTAAAAAGAAATGGTTATTTGTGTGTCTTAAATTATTCACTTAAACAGCTCTGAGTGAGCTACATGAGACTAGGAATTCCAGCCTGAGTCCTATTCTCATGTCTGACTTCCTAAATAATTCCTCTTAGTCCAATTTACTGCATTTTTATTTTTCAGATGATGTGAGCAGGTATTATTTATATAATAAATAGCTGATTGATCTGACTCTCATTCTCCAACTTTGGGTAAAGGTGTAGGCTGACCTGTTGTAGCCAAGCCACTATACCAAAATAAATACAAGATTTATTAGAGCTGGCAAGAACAAGCCAAAAAGAGCACCTGACAGTATTTGGTTCACAGTGTGGTCACTGGGGCCAGAGTGTTGTGGGTTTTTTTGTTACAAGACATGAAAGAAGGGTTTTGCCGTTCTAGGTCATTGGATCCCTTTACCTGTGTAAGGAGATGAAAACTGTGATTACTGTGACATTTTAAATTCCTTTCCTTGTTCAGATGCATACCTTTTAGAAAACTGGTTGCCAATGGATCAGAGATCCTGAAGAGATTTTTGTTTCTGTGGTAACAGAAACCTGATGAGAGAAAAAGAACTGTTTCGTTGTTGAAATTGCCATTACAGGTTTTTGTACTTTTGTATCCAAGAACCTGTGCCTAGAATCAGTAATTTTGTTAGAACTTGCTGCTTCTAATATGTAATAGACTTTTTAAAAAAGCATCATGCTTATTTTTCCATTCAAGTCTAGAAGCAGTCAGTTGAATTTTTGTTTTCCCCTCCTCAATATTCTGTTTGTTTTCTAAGTCATGGTTTAAGTTTTCTATCCTACTTGCTGCCTACCCCAAGTTACAGTAGTATTCTTTTCAACCTGTCAGTTTCTGAGGATCTCTATTGTCTGAAGGAGCTGACCCGTTGATGTCAGTGCTGTTTCTAGCCATATAAAAGTGATTCTTGCTGACTGTTTCAGCTAAAAGGCTGGAGGCCTCTGGGCTTGCATACTATAGCAACTTTAATGTGTAAAATTTTCAAAAAGCAACAATGTTTTTATAGCATAACCTTCTAGGATCAGGACAGACCATGGAGTCTTACATACTGTAAAAATGTTAGGGCTTTTTTGGTTTGGTTTGTTGGTTGTTTTTTTTTCCACTTTCCCTTTTTCAATCTCAGAAAAAAAACTAGGCTGAAATCCTAAAAATGCCATGTAGATATTGAAGAGGCTAAGTAGGTGAAAGCTATTTTTATAATAAACATTGGGACCACAAAATCTCATCTACATTCTTAAGACAGTTCTCCTTTTCTAATAAGTTTCCACAGATGAGTATATTGATTGATTTTTCATTGACTCTTGAGAGAGCTGCTCTAGACTTAGTGTTGACCTGGGAGAAATGAGGGCATGTATGTTTCCCTATACAGAGAGAAAATTATGCTGAATACTTACTTTCTGGAATTATATTGAAACAATAGGACAGGAACTGTAATAAGAAAAAGAGAAAGTATTGGTTACAGTCAGTAAGCAGAGAAGCTGTTGTTTCAAAGTGCATTTTGGCTTTGCATTCAATGTCTATTAAAAATCTGTCAGGTGTAATAATTAACATTTCTAGATTAAGGCTGAAGTTAAATGCATTCATTTTGCAAATCCAGGTTGAAGGGTTTGGTAGTGAATCCTTCAGTCTATCTGCATACATGTATATTGCTGCTCATATGTATTGTATACACACTGCTGACATGTTGACCTGTGATTCTTTGGAATCGTTTTGTAATTGTGTCACTTCATTTTGTTTTGAAATAAATACTTTTCTCTTTGCTTTTTCATAGGTCAAGAAGAACAGTATATTATTTTGATTTTTGAAACGGGTCTTGATCCTCATGCAAACTCAATATTTGAAAAAATAATTACTGACATTGGTATAAGAAATAATATTTCTGACTTCTTTGTGAAAATTTCCTTTGAAGAAGCCAATGGCAGGCTTGTTGCATTTACTAAGTCCTTGGAAGACAATTCTAAAGGAAGTCCATCTCACAGAGAAAACAAAATAAAAAATGTAATTATGTTTTTTGTTTCATGACAAAGTCATATTATTTGGGTTACAAATACACTGCAGATTGTGTGCTAGTCACTAGACTAAACAACTTCTTTTGACTTTTAAGAGGATTCCCAGACTGGTCAGTCCATGGCAGCTCATGATAGTATGGGAAATAGTCTGTGTGTTCACAGTATGTTTTAGTGTGTTTAGTTTGATTGAGAGGTTGTACAATGGTACACAAGTAATATTGTAATTTCAAACTTATTGAGGGACAAGAAGTTTGCACTGTAATTGGACAATGTAATTGTTTTTGGATTAATCTACCAGGAAAATTGTAATATTTCAAACCAGAAATTAAGTGGTAGTGTTGTAGTTGTATTTAGTTAATGCTTGCTTTAAACAAAACTCCCTCTTAAAGAATTTGAAAGTTCTGTGGCCTCCACGAGAAATGAAAACAGACATAAATGTAATAAATGAACTAGGGAAGGTAAAAAAACAACTTGAAGTCCTTCTCAAAACATTGGATATTATACTTGCTGAACTTTACAAAGTTTTATTACCTTTTTTGGCTAATTTGAGCACAGTATGCATAGTAACATTGATTTTATTCTTGTAAGGTTGCTTCTGAGTCCAAAATGCAGCAGCGAAATAAACAGTTACCATATTTTGATGATGATGAAGAAATTGGAGAACCACATACAGTATTTATTGGTCCTATAGAAAAGTAAGATATTTATATCTTTTTCCTGTAACAATTTCCTGAGGGTTTTTTTGGCTTCATATTTATTATTGAATGTGTTTTTCTTTCAGGTTGATAGTTTATCCACCTCCTCCAGCTAAAGGTGGTATCTCTGTAACCAACGAAGACCTCCATTGTCTAAATGAAGGAGAATTTTTAAATGATGTTATTATTGATTTTTATTTAAAGTAAGTTTTGTTTTACATCAATTTTAGTCCTCTTACTTTGAAACTTGAAAAGCTCTGACATTAAAAATTCATAGGTCAGTTGGTAATGCCTGGTCTCCAACTAATGCATAGGTCTGATTTTTAAAAGTTACTTTGTGGTTTTGAAAGAGATGTTGGTTTCTTTCCTATCCTGCTTAACAGTGATTGTTCTTACTGGGAAAAAAGATTCTTTAAAGTTTTGTAGCCTCTGCAGAGGAATTTTAACTGCAGGTGGAGAAAAAAAAAATGTAAGCTTGGTTGTTTTTTTCTGTAGTGTCTGGGACCCTGGATATCTTTTTTTTTTTTAGTATAATACATAAATTAATTCTTAGGTGTCACTGATGCTACAGATGCTAAGAGGGTATTAAATTGTTACATGATGCTGTGTTTATGCTGCCCATAAGGTGTATGTGTATAATTTTTAGTCTATTGAAATAATGTAGAGGTGAAAAGAAGATTAGTGCATCATTCTGGGAGTGTTTGGAGATCTGCTGGCTCAGTTACAAAATATGGGTCTTTTCTAGGTAGGTTGTTTGTAACAAACTCATTGGAAATTTGTTTTCCTGACATGATATAAAAATAAATACAAGAGAAGGACAACTTGTTGATTGAGCACGGTACTTAATACCTTGAAATATTGACACGTGTTGCAGTAATGATTTTCTGAGGTTAGTTAGTTTTAATATTCTGACAGCTATTTTGAGAGGCTGCAGCAGTCTGGTGGGGAGGTAGCGCTTTTGGCAGTCCTTTTTACTCTGGTGATGAATATTTTGAGTTAACACCTTTATGAATTTTTCTTTTTTTCCGCCTTAACAAATTAGATATTTGGTACTTGAAAAATTGAAAAAAGAAGATGCTGATCGAATACATGTGTTCAGTTCATTCTTCTATAAACGCCTTAATCAAAGAGAAAGAAGAAGTATTCATGAAACTTCAAACCTTTCGTAAGTCTGTTAAGTCAGTTTTATTAAGAACTAAGTACACTGAAGGCTACAAGAAGCGATGATTTACAGGGGTAAAATCCTTGTGGACAAAATTATCAAACCAACAGAACTCTACTATTCATCCAGACCTATAACAAACAGGGAACATGCCTTGAAAATCTGAATAAGCTGTTAAGGTGAAGATACCTGGAAAAGTTGACTTTCAATTAAAATAGGCCACACTACAAATCACGTGTTGGTTTCTTCTTGCAGAATACAACAAAGACGACATGGGCGAGTAAAAACATGGACACGGCACGTTGACATTTTTGAGAAAGATTTCATTTTTGTTCCCCTTAATGAAGCGTAAGTAAACATACATTTTTATCACATATATATATGGTAACGGCTCAAGTTTCATAATTATGAAATTGAAAGTTATATTATACTCTGAATTGAAGTTAAAAAATAAGAGAATAAACATCTTTCTCCAGCTTATAACAACAACAACGTAAGATCTTTTAAGTGCTTGGTTGCATTATAAGTATTATGGGACAATATAAAAACTGAGCAAATACGATTTTTACTAAGTACTTTTTCAGGGTTTTACTTGGTTCTCTGGCATTAGCTCTTCTAAGCTGTTGTCGCACTGATAACTTTCAGATTTACTTTTTTAATCTTTTTTCTTCCAATGAGAACTGTTTGGTGTAGGTAAGATCATCCTGCAGTTACAATAAAGCAATACTGGAAGAAAATGCAATTGAAAATCTCTACTCCCCTGTATTGGGAGCTTTATTCTTTTTTGTACATTTCACAAAAAGAGCCTAAGCAGTCCTTAAAGCAAAATATTGACCAAAGTTAACTACTGCATTTTAAAAATATGTAGTAAAAGCATAAATGAAGTAAGGACAGAGAGACAGGAGAATTGTAACTGGCCTATAGTCATACCTAACTGATTTTTTTTAAAAATTCAAAGGAAAGGTTTGGTTTGGTGTTGGTTGGTTGGTTTGTTTTAATAAGACTCTTCACAGAAATGTATCTAGATACTGTGCTACTGTGCAGAGGGCGAAGTTCTGAATATTCTCTTTTCTCTCCTCCTCCCCAGTTGAATTTTGAGGCTAGCTGTAGAGAGGCAGTTATGAGGTAGCTGTCCATACATGTGTCTTTGTTACGAAGTCATGAGTAAATCTCCAAGAAACCCATTCACAAGCTGTTTTTGAGAATTTGAGATATTGTGATCTGTACAGCCATGGGAAGACAGCCAGTCCTTCAGTGTTGAAAATTTTTCTTGTGTAAGATATTCCTTCTGTCCACTGCAGACTTCATCCTTGCCATCCCTCTTCCCCAAAGCTTTAAATACCAGATCTTTGAAGTGTCTGTCACTTAATTGTAGTTGCTTTAGAGCTTGTTAATGTAGTTTACTTCCTGTTGTCCTCTGTTGTGTCAGCTACATATCCACATTGGTTATGCAAAGGAGAAATGAGACTCATCATGCTGCAAATACAAGACAGTGTGACTCAGAATTCACCTGAAAATTAAATAATTCTGTGGTTTTACAAGAATTAAATGTAGTCCTAGTAACTTGGCACACAGCGTTTTTCACTGTCCTGTTCATTTACGGTTAAGCAACTATCTACCTACCTTAGCAAGTAGTGCAGATCAGTAGGAGTACATTTGCAGAACAAAAGGCATGATGTTCACACCATGGATTGTGAATTTTTCTTTGAACTAGTTTGGTCTCATGGGCACATCCAGTAGTGATTAGAGCATGAACAGTGTACTCTTGGTGTGCATCTTTCACCTGAGAATGATCCTGTTCACACTTTTTGGAGCTGTCTTTCACTATGAACTGAAATTTGGTAAGTGATGATAGTGGGACATGCATTTGCAGAAGTGGTTTCCTGATACATACAGTAAGAACATTGCAGAGCGGAAAAAAACCCCACAAGTGCCCAGAGAGATGAGAAAGTTGTGGTTTGCCAGGGGAAGCAGGTGTGTTTTTATTGTTGGCTTTGACCTGCTTTCTGGCAAGGAAAGCTTAAATTAGATCTTCCCTTTTTTTTATTTTTTATTTTTTTAATATATTATTAGCTGCTAGTATTTTTCTTGGATGCATCTGGCTATTCTGTCTTCCCTCAAACATGCCACACTTCCACCATCCCCTGAAATCCAGCATTCAGTTTTGAGGAAAAAAAGGAAGCTGAACTTTTGTTGGGGAGCTGCTGACATGCTCAGGAAAGAATCAGTGGCTTGGCAATTAAATGCTCTCGTTGTAATGACTAATGGGTTTCGCAGCTCAGAGAGGAGGCTTGAGAGCTACCTGGGGAAGAACAAAAAAAACCTGTCAAGTTTGAAAGCTTCTGAAGGCCTCTTATCCTAGTACAGAGCTGCCACCTGCTAAGTGTATCCTCACTTGTGATATTGCCATGACACACAAGAATAGCAGGTTTTATCAGATTGCTACATATTTGACTGCTCTTTCCCATATATTCTTGTTTCAAATGGTGAAGAGCAGAGGACTGGAGTTGTCTTAACTTACTTTTTTCAGTAAAAAAATGTTTTGGTTACTTCATTTCAATTTCTCTCTTAATTTGATGTGTAACTCTTGTCTTTATGTTGAATTGACATGTAAATACTTTTTTTATTTTCATTAACTTCACTACAGTACCACTTAAAGTGCTTCTTAACTTCTCTGATACAGAACCAGAAAGTTTTAGTTTTATAACCAAACATATCGCCGACAAAAGGGGCAATAAATATCAGTGGTAGTTTTTGTTTCTTAATGATAAAATATGAAAAAAAAGGATTTTTGATGTGGTTAGCAAATATGGTATAGATCCTGTTTGTGTAAGTTACAATCTCAGGTAGTATTTTGTAGCTGTGTATGTAATGGGTTATATATAGCTCCTGGACTTTGTTAGTAGGACTGTAAAACCTTTCTTTTGTGACAAGTACAACATTTTTATATATTTGTGGGTTGATTTACGTATTAGTTGTCGTCTTAATCTGCAGTGAGTCTTTTGGATCTGCAGATTTTATGATGAAGGCTGTGGGCTGGGACCTAACATCTGTACTAAGTTGCTGCTTTTTTAAAGAATCCCTTGTATGACTACTTTGTGTTCTGTAATTTTCCCAAATGTTCCTGTGCTCCTGTTCCTCACTTGCAAAATGAGGACTGTCACACTTTTTGTTGACAAGAATGGAATTACTTAGATGCTGTACATTCAGCAGAATATAACTTCCAACTACTTGGTGTTCAGCTGTCTAGGGTTTTATTTTTTTGTGTGATCAGGGCATTGCCTCATAACTTCAAGGGATTAGTGAAAATGCTGGGAACACAGAATCTGAGATGAGGAGAGAGACAGTTAATGCCTGTGGTGTGTAGAGAGCAAAGTACATGCTGTTCTGTGTGGGTTTTGGAGAGCCTAGCTTTCAGAATTTTTTCAACTTGCCTTTTCCTGGACATCTCTATCTGCAACCCAATACAGTGTAGTAAGGCTTTCATCACCCACTTCTCTTCCATCAGTTTCCTCCTTGTCTTCATAGATGATGATCATAGAATTCACAGCCTGGAGATGTCTAGACTCTCCCAGTGTTTGCAGCTTGACACATTGCAGGACTGCAGGTTGTTTTCAGGAATTTGCCACCTGTTTTGATGCTGGTAATTCAACCTTGTAAACAGAACTTTCTCTGATACAATAGTGGATAAAAGTACAGAAACTTCTTTGGTTCCAGTGCAAGATCTACATTCGTTGCTATTTATAAAAGTTCTCAAACCTTAATCTGTGGCAAAATTAGTCTGGTTGAGAACCAGTCTGAGTTTCTTTTGCTTCTTTGTCTTGGATTAAGTAGTATGTGAAACAAGTCATTCTAAGATTTGAGAAAGCTTGAGAGCTTCTCTTGCATTATGGGAATGATGTGAATGGTTGCTCCTGATAATGCTTCTCATGTGCTGCCTACAGTGTTATTGGGTTGGGGTTTTTTGTTTTGTTTTCTTTTCTTTTAGGACTCAGCCTGCTATCGTGGCATCCAGTTAAAGAGTACATTTGCAAAATGATTGCTTTGGAGTTGCTGGACTTCAGTAGCCATTTCCAGAAAGTCTTTCTGGACTTCTCCATAAGCACTAGTTTTGGGAATGTGGGCTCATCATGTAACAAGATGTCAAACTGCAGTAACTTTACGTGGGCAGGATGAATCTAGGGGACAATTAACTTCAGAACAATATGGCTGATTTAACCATGACTGCATCACTGTCCTTTGGCAGTACAATCCTTTTTGTTCAAGTCTCCAGTGGAAATAGGTTGTTCTTTTAAAAGAAGTTACAAGGAATTTTCTTTTTAGATCCAGGTTAATTTGCTAGTCTACTTACATAAATGGTACATAGAGCCCAGAGTAATAGAGCACGCACAAATTCCATGGTTTGACTTACTAGGTGTGGTGAATTACTCAAGACAAAATGCCTCCATACTTCACATGCTGCTTTCAAAGTCCACTTATTTTTATTTTTTTTTTTAATATGTCAGATAGACATGAAGTTTTTAGCTACTGCTTTTTCTTGTTTCTAAAACACTGAAATGTGGCTTCACTTGCATAATACATAGCTAGGTTCTGTTTTGTTACTTGCTGTAGGAAATCAGAGAAGCTTCAGAAAATTTATAAATTAGTTCAGTCAATGTCTACTTGCAATGCCTCAGTCCCTGAATTTTCTGCTGCTCCATTTTTGATTACATGACAAGTCAGTGATGTCTAAAGAGTCAAGGAGATAAGGAGGAAACTGGGGCAAAACTTATTGTCTATCTTTATGTTGGGGGATATAACTATTTGATCGTGAAAGGGTTAGAATATCAGTTCTCTGAAGGGTCATGGTGATGGCATCACAGACACTCTTTCTCCACCCACCCTCCTCCCCCCCCTTTTTTTTAATTCACTGTTGACAAGATTTTTATTTTTTTTTACCCACGTGGAGTGTCCTGTAGAGTTGGAATATCTCATAGAATACGAGCAATTCAACCATACCATTAGATGTGGCTACTTGTGTTGCTAGTGCTGAGTACTAGAAAACTTTATAGAGTCATAAAACATGAACTCTACAATCTTCAGATCATGAAGCGATAAAGAAAATGTTAGAAATGTTTTAATTCAAAAAAGGAAAAGAATGCATAAATTATGAAGAGATGGAAATAAATATTTGGACAGCACCTGTTTTCAACTAACTGCATCATATTAATGAATTTGTTGGTGACTGAATGGAGTGATCTTACCTTTTGAGAAGACTGAAGGCTTGAGTAACACCTGCTCGGTAGAGTGAACAGCTACTGCTATCTATCTTTAATAACTATGGGGACAGGATTTGTATTTTTATGTGTGTATGTGTGCACACTCAGTGTTTTGTTTGATTTTTTACCAATTTCACATCTAACCATGGGCATTAATGTAATTGCTAGTTTTTAATGTTGTTTTTGTTTGGATTGTGTTTTTGTTTGTTTGTTTGTTTTTTTCTCCATTTGCAGGGCCCACTGGTTTTTGGCTGTCATCTGTTTTCCTGGTTTAGAAAAACCCAAATATGAACCAAACCCCCACTATCATGAAAATGCCTCAACACAGATAAAATCTTCCTCTTCGGATGGAGAGAGCAACGCACCATCTCCTTTGCCAAATGAGTTAGATGCACAAAACTCACCTTCCAAGTCCACAGCAAAGAAGACATTGACCAAAAAGTATAATACAGCTTTAATTGACCCAAACACTGAAACAGAGGACAATGACCCTTCATATTGTAGAAGAAGTCCTTGTAGGGGAAAAAGTGCTTTCAAAAAACTAAATCAAATAGACAGTGATGTGGAAGAACCTAAGACTGTGGAATCAGCATGCCATAAACTAGACCATAGGACTCCGGACGAAAATGGTGTACAGGGTGAATTCACAACTGCTAGCCAATCTATGGGTATGTAATTGTAAAGATATGCACATTTTAATGAAAAAATTGAAGATCTCACATCTGCTACTACTTTTGCAATTGTGTAAACTTCATACTTTGAAAGTTTAGTATGTGGCTGAAGTCTGAATGCCTGCAATATAATTTATAGCCATCGTGTATAAAATGTTGTCATGGCTGTTAATGTAACTCACAGCAAAGGTTTGGAGATAAAATACCGTCTTTGTAAACAAGATCAGTTTTTCAGTTGTGTGATCTTTTTCACACAAAATAATTTTGTAGATATCACTTTGCATCACTCAAGTCTGTAATTGTTAAGGAAATACTGTTAGTTGATTGTGGATCCTCATAATGTATGTACTTGAGGGAACTGGATTAAGATGGTGAAAGCAACCTTAATTCTAGCATCTTCTAGCATTTGAGGTTTTACTTCAACATTAAGTTCTTTAATGTCCTGATAGAAGGTACAGAAAAAGAGTAACAAGAAAATAATTTTAAAAACCAATAATAATTCTGTTGCATGACCTCTGTGTTACCTTTGGAGAGGCTTTCTCCATACAGTCCCTGCTGCAGAGGCTAATTTCAATGAGCTGGAGCAGCATTTGTACGAAAGTGAACAAAGGACCTGACATACTTTTAAAGGCAGATGAAGGAATTGGGAAAAGATTGTTTTCTCTGCTCACTTGAAGGTTTGGGTCATACATGGTTATTCAAAAACTTTGACTTCAGTCACCAATACTATTACTGTAGACTTAATTTACACAGTAAGTATTGCCTAGTTTACAGGACAAGATCTAAAAAAGTTATCAATCATATTGTCTAATCAGTATACCTCAGGACTTTACAACTTCAATTTGTGGGTATAAACACTCTCCTAGTTTCTAATCTAAATGTATTCATTTGTGATAACATTGCAATGATGTCACTTTTCCTAGAAGGTCTCGGTAGGGGGTGGGGGGCGTGTGTAGATCTACTCTTGTTTAAATTGATTTTTCATCTTATGTGTGACTGTTACCATTTATGATATTGCTGCTGTATGATAAGGTCCCATGTGTCTCAGATGCTGAAGTTGTTACTTGTCTGTAATTAGGTGGAACATACTTTGACATATTTTTCCTAGGATTACATTTTTTTAATGGCTACAATGTATTGGTGGCTTATGGTCATTCTGTTGCTGACTGAAATACTTGCATTCCCTCACTTGGCTGTTGTAGGTGATGCCCCCTTTCATTAATGCAACCATTCTTATGGGTCACAGTCCTGGTTTAAGGGTGAGATTCAATTTGAGATTGACACTAAGAATTTGTTTAGGCAGCTACATTTAGATGTGCAGTGCATGTAAACTTTGGTTTCATCCAGATGGAAGATAGGGATGTAGGCCTTGGGTTTTCTGGCCAGCTTTTAGCTGTTGCTCAAGGAGGGTGTGGGTTTTGACTCTCTAACTTTGCCAAATGTATATGTATGTCCTGGGTATCCTGTGATATCTCAAAAGACAGCAAGTGCCTCTCTGATAGCATAGGCAATGAAGCCAGTGAAACCTCTTCTCACCCTAAAGCAGGCATAGAGTAGCTGTTCAGCTGAGTAGCTCTCTACTCTGATTCTGATGTCTGCTTAAAATTCTGGGACCCTAAATGCCTACTGTGCATGGAAACCTCAACTTTGATATCTTGGTCTCAAACTAAATCCTGGTGTTGGACTGGTACCTAATAACTTTGAAGACATTATCCAAAAATACATATTTTTTTTTTTATTACTTGGGTAATAAAAAAAAGAGATTAGTTATGTGAGATACGGTTCTTCTTCATACCTTTTTTTTCTGTCAGCAAAAAGTCACATTAGTATATGGCCTACTTCTTATGCTAAGGTCTTTTCAAAGATACTAAGTAAGACTATTTCCCAAGTAGTCCCTGTGGATCTCCGTTGGTAACCTCTTTCCAAAGTATTACTGAAATTCTCTGCTGAAGTGTTCTCAAATGCAGGTCTTACCCCCCCCCCTTTTTTTTTTCTTTCTGTCCCCAGTAGCTAGTTTATTGCCTTATTTACTGTTCTTACAGGAATTCTGATTTTCTTTAATAAGTAATGCATACTTCAGTGACACCATAGCCAACATTTCTGGGTTTGTGACTGTTTAAATACATTGTACAGCCTTTTTCTAGAAGTTTGCTTATGAAGGTTTCAGGTTTTGCTGGCATGAGTTATTCATTTCCAACATAGATTATTATTTTTCCTGTCAAAATCTGTTCTGAATTATGGCATGGTAACATAGTAAGACTAGTGAGTCTGTAGCTGTCTGTATCTGCTTCTTTCACAGGTATAGGTATAACATTTATTATTCTTTATTTCTTCTGATGCTGTTTCCAAAGTGAATCAATAGATAGAGGTAGTAGGGAGTGAATTTACAGATACTCTTTTTAGCAAACAGTGAAGTTTCACAAACATTTCTAACCTGCTGCTCCTAGGAGAGCAGATCCTCTACTGTGCCCTCCCTAGGAGCCTGTTCCCAAGGTGTTTTTTCCCTTTTACTAGCACGAGTCTTAAAATTGCACAGCAAATCTGATCAAGGAATTGATTCAAGTTAACAAATAAGCTTGTGACTGACTTTCTCAGTCTGACTCGCTGTGTGTGGATGTATTTGGTGGCATGGGAGGAACAAGCTAGGAATGGGAATAAGCAGTTATATTAGGGAGCAAATGAGTCTGCCCCTTTTGGTAGCTGTAACAATTTACACTGTTGTAAAGGCTTCATGGTAACTATGGACTAATTTCATGGTGGGTTTTAGTCTAGGTCTCTAGAATTTTCTTAGGCATTTCAGAGAATAAGGAACAGTAGAAGAAACTTTACTCTTTTGTTCATATGCATGAATGAAGTACTATGGCAGCTGTATCACAGTTATTGTGAGCAATCTGAGGTATCTAAACTGAGTTTGGTCTTCAAAGACAACAAAGTACTTGATGTTTAAATGTACTACTATCTGTGATTAATACAGATGGATTGCACAAAATCAGGCTAAACTATAGTGAAGACTCGGCTGATGGCAGTAAACTAAATGAAGATGAGCTTATAGACTTTTCTGAAGACCAAGATAACCAGGTAAAGAATTTAGCAGTTTTATTTGGGAAATACAAATTGTTGTGTTTTATTTTTAATGCACAGCTTAAAAGCTGCATACACATTGTAAATGTGCATTGTTTAAAGCTCTTTATCTTGACAAATCTTTGGACAAATCCAAAGCACTGTATACCTACAAAATTTTGCAAATTAGCCGACAGGAGAGGATTGTACATTTGTTCATTAAACTGTGTAACAGGAAACTGCTGTATCAACCCTGCATTTAATGCTGTGAGTCTTCTGCATAGTGACAATATTACGCAATGATTTTAGTGGAAACTGTGAAAGTCAATGCATTTCTGTCTTTCATCTCTCCCATCCCCATGTTTATCTACCAGACCCCAAAACAGGTAACTCTTCTTTCAGCTGCATTTCCTGGATATAAACAGATATATTTATAAGTAGGTGCTACTGTGCTGTTTTGTTTCATTGATGCTTCTCCTAATCAAATTTAAACATTAACATGGGTTTATAATCAAGTAGTGTTCTTGTTCAGATTGGAAGATGTTTAGATTTTAGAACTGTGGAAAGACTGATCATTAAAATGCCTTTACTGACTCACTACTGGGTATTAGGGCATTATTCCATAGCTCCATTGCTTCTACATTATAAGTTCAATGTGAGCAAGCCAGGAGTTACACATTTACTCTTCCTAATTGGCCTTCCTGTTCATGTTTCAGGTGTATGACTCCAAGTTGTCCAAAATAAAAAATCGGAAGCTATCAAATATACAGCCTAGGAATTACCTATTTTTCACCTTTGAGTCCAGAACAAACAATTACTTTCCAAAGTCTGCAGCTATTTGTAATGACTTCCAAATAGTATGTATATGTGTGCACACATATAAAAGCTCCAGTTTATGTTGAAACCTGACTGTGATTTTTGTACAGACTCAACCCACCTCTCCTGTCATGCCACTTGCCCAAACATTCTGTGATTCTTACCTGATGGAAGTGCCTTTCTGTCAATTCTGTAACAGTTAAGAGTACCTTGAAGATAGAAAGTGAATAGTAGAGTTTTTCTGATCTGAAGTACATCATGAAGGCAGGGAGGAGAGCACGTGGCCAGCTGTGTTCCTTGAGAGGAGAAGATGCTGAGTTCCCTTGTTGCAGTGTAGCTTAGAACTCGAACTCAGGCTGAAGCCATCACTAATACCTTGCAGAATGCACAAAGCAAGTATAGAAATGTTAGACCACAAGAGGTTGAGCATACCTTCACATCTGTCCCAAATGTGGCTGAGGCTGCAACAAAAACAAATGTATTGGGATCTAGGCAGTAGCTGATAATATCCTCATAGCATAGCTTGAGGATTTCAGTCATAGGATCCCGTGTGTTAGTGAAGTGTACATAAGTCTCACCAAAAATTTCACAAATCATGCTGCTAATGGGGGTTCTCATTTTTGGAAAGCATTTCCTTCCTTACAATGCAATGATCTGTGGTAGTAATAGTGAATTCAGTAGAAGGGTAAGAAACCATGGATTCCTGGGTCACTTTTAGATAGAAGAACTTAGTGGGTTTGTTCATAAAACTTCCATATAATTCATAGCAATCAATATTGAAATCAAAAGGTCAAAAGATATTCCCAAGTTTGTGGCATGACTGTTTTGGCAACCCAAGATACATAGATACATAATATCATTACAGTTTAATTTCCCTCACCCTGAGAACCAAGCTGGTGCCTTCTGGAGCAAAGATCAAATTTTACTTGGAGTTCAGTGCGTATTTTGTCTAATTTAACCTAGAAGATAACATACATGAAGCTGCCAAGCAATTTTGTAGTAATCATAACAAGGGAAAGTATTGATAATATCACTTATAACCAAAAAAATGGAGATGCACACTTGAAGGCAGCAATGCTTTGAAAATGTCAGTTTTCTATTTCCCATTTCCCATGGTTGCTAAATAAATAGCAGTGTTGACTTCATGTCATTCCAACATGGATTTGAGAACACGTGACTAAAAGTTGGGAATGCAAACTTTGCAGACAATGAAGAGTTTCAGATTAAAACTTCCTCTTCTTTATTAAACTTATGTTACTGGTCTTGGATAAGAAATGGCAAGTACAACAATAATTTCTTTTGTATCTGTTTGAAAAAACAAACACCTATAAACATGTTGCTTCTGTAGGAAGACAGTAGTGACGATGGTGGCCTTGTAGATGATAACTGTAATTCAGAAATGGGACAGTGGCACCTGAAGCCTACTATCTGCAAACAGTAAGTATTAAAACCATAAAAATGGAATAAAAGTTTATGAAATTTAAAAGACAGTAATTATGGGAAGTGGTCATACACCAGTCTTCAAGCATTTCAATCGGCGTGTTATTAGTGTTTGAGAGAGAATTTTATATTTTCTAGTATCATTACATTCAGTGAGCAGAAAATTGAGTGAATGAAGCTAGGAGTGAAATAATAGCTTTTTGGTTTTCTGTTAAGCCTGTGTGCTGCGTCAGGCAATTGAAGATTGTTTATTCAAATAAGGCTGTTCTTTCAGATCTTGCACTTAGGTTCCTACTAAAAGAAGCTGCAAAAGCATGTTTAAATCTATCCTATATTAAAAAAAAAAAGTCTTTAATTTAATACTAAAGAAAACCTTTGTCACCACTCGGATTACTAGATGCAAATGGGAATAATATTAGCTGCCTCTGTTTCTTATCTAAATGTGTTCTAGCTTTTTCTCTTTATTGTCTTTCTCTTATTAGCATTATGCTTTTTTTTTTTATATAAAAATGTTCCACATTACTAAATTCAGTTACATTATTTGGTTTCCTTTTTCACCCTTTTGGATTTTAAAACTCTTAATTTTAAGTTTTCATGTTTGAAACCTAGAAAGTGGTTCTTAATAATTGACTGCAGTTGCTTGCATTTTGGTGTGAAAGAAATGTAGAAATATTGTTACTAGTATTGCTGTCTTCATAGTTTTGTCTGTCTTTTTCCACAGATTCTCTTTTTTTTTTTTTTTTTTTAAATTTCCTTCTTTGGGAATATAATGGTTACTAGGAAGGCTTTCACAATACATTCTTATGGTACAGGACAAAATGATATATTTATACGTGATATGGAATGTGTATGAATTGTTCTTAATACATTTTCATGAAGGGGTAAAAATCTGTATTGGGAATTTTAAAGCATATTTATGAGCTTCTGATTATAGCTTGGCTAAACTTTTCCTATTCTGATGATGGATTATCTGTAAATAATACTTTCCAACAGACATTATTTTAATCCAAACATGAAGTTTTGTAAGACCTTTGACACTTAAGTAACACAAGTCATTAAGGGCCCTTAATTACTTTTCTATCAGTAGAGTTTAAAATTACTTCTATATATGAACAAGAAAAAGACCTTGAAAAAGCTTTCACTTCTTTCCCTCCCCCCAAGTACTAGACTGTGCATTTTTAAAGATCGCTGCCTATGTAAAGAATAACTTTTATCAGAAATTAAAACAAGTAGAAGTTAGAAGTACATTATTCACATTCATCATTACAGGTCTAAAAAACTGCATACATCTAAAATAATTTATAAATGCATGCAGATATTTTATCTGAATTTACTAGTTTGCAGTTTCTATAAAGGACTCTGCGTTTGTGGTCTTTTTCTAAAAAAAAAAAAAAGGCAGAGCCTTGTGAAAAGTAATTTGCATCCCATCTGTCCCTCAAAATATATCTTACGATCTGAGTTAGCTTTGATGTATAAATCCATTAATACATCAGGCGGCTGATGTGATTGTTACATTTATAGCTACTGCATAGGTAGTATCCTCTAGATCGAGTGATAGGATGTAAACATTTGGAGTGCGCAAGGGAGTATTCAAGCTGACGGTTCTCTAGAAAATGTCTGGTTACGGATTCATTATTTTTCTGAACTCTATCAAATAGAGTACATGTGTGTTTTGCAGCTGTTGGGTGGGTGTCAGATTCATTGGTTGGGACCACTTCTTGAACATGCTTATTAAGTGTTGTCTTAAGCACTGTGGACTGTCCCATCTGTTCTCCAGCTTTTACTTCAGAAGGATGTTTAGAGATTCTGGGCCTTACTTTCTAGTCTCTTGCCAGTGTCCCCAACACCTATGCATCTAAAAGAGCACTAGACACCAAAGGGGGTTTTAGGCAACTAGATTTTACCTGTAACAGATGCTTTCATTTGACAGTACTGTACTTTCCAAGTCTATTCCAAACTTCTCTGTACTTTATGTATGGTTAAATCTAAAGATAACCACTTCAATTTCCCTATTTAGGAGATTGCAACAGTACTGGCAAAACTTCATAGTATTGATCTAGTTTTGTCCAAATTATGTCGTAGCTAACTAGCTGTGGAACATTGTGGTTTTCTGAACTGCTTTAAAATACTGTATACTTATGTTGTCTCTTAGGCCCTGCATTTTGCTTATGGACTCCCTAAGAGGCCCTTCCCGTTCAAATGTTGTGAAAACGCTAAGGGAGTAAGTTTCCTCTCCATTTTTTTTGGTTGGTTGTCAGGGTTTTTTTTGTGTTTGTTTTTCTCTCCAAAATTCTAAAGAGAACAAAAGTTTGAATTTGCATGGTCTTTTATCATAGATATTTAGAAGTGGAATGGGAAGTCAGGAAAGGCAACAAAAGAAGCTTTTCCAAAGAAGTCATGAAAGGTTCCAACCCAAAAGTGCCACAGCAGAACAATTTCAGTGATTGTGGAGTGTATATACTGCAGTATGTGGAGAGCTTTTTTGAGGTATGTATACATGATTGTGTACCTATTTTTTGGGGTCTCATGCAGCAATCAAATAAGACCTATTAACATTATTGCAATAATAAAGGGCTCTCTGGTATAGCTCTTACACCTGTTTATTCAATTATGCATTATAAACTAATTTACATATATTAATATATATTCTTATACAATTATATATAATTAATATTAAGACAGTGTTATACATATGAATTCTTTTTGAAACTTACACATGTGCAACTAATAATGATAGTTTATCAGAAATTGGAAGCCATGGCATTTTCTGAGAGAATGTTAAGAAAGCAGCCTTCCTTGGTGTCCTTACTGTTCAAACTGCTCTATGAGAAACAAGAGTTCAAATACGAATTCAAAATCTAAACTAAGGATGTGGCACAAAAAGCTAGTCATTTTTCCATAAGAAAAGTGATTCTGAATAAATTAATACCTATGATACAGATAGTGTTTTAACTGGCATTAAAACATGTAAATAAAATTGTTACAACTAAATGCCAAATCCTGAATTCCATTGAAGAAACTGGTTAAAATCTTACTATTTTTAACTGTCTTGTCTTAAAGCTACAGATCCTTTCACAAGTAGAGGCATTAGTATGTTCAGGTCTGGGTTGGGAGGAGGAATGATGATGAAGTGGGATTTTGCCTGCATGGGACACTGTCTGTTTACAGTCTGTAGGACTGCAGAGCACTGTTCTTAAACTCTCCTCTCACTAACAGTTCCTGAGAACCTTTTTCACGGTGAGGGTGACAGAGCACTGGAACAGGCTGCCCAGGGAGGTTGTGCAGTCTCCTTCCCTGGAGACTTTCAGAACCCACCTGGACGAGTTCCTCTGTGACCTGATCTAGGTGATCCTGCTCTGGCAGAGGGGTGGGACTAGATTATTTTATGAGGTCCCTTCCAACCCCTACCATTCTGTGATTCTGTGAAAGCTGGTGGGTGGTTGGTTGGTTGAATTTTTTATTTTTTTTTTTCTTCCTGTTCCTCCATTCTGCCATCGTTCATACTTCTACAAGAGCAGTAAGGCTTTAGCAGAGAGCATTCATGCAAATCAAAGCCAAAAGCTTTTGCTTTACCAACAAGCTCTTGAGAGCTTAGAATCATCCTTGAGTGCCTCCAGTTTTGAATGTGGGTGACATGAGGAGCAACCATTTTTAATAATCTAAGCCCCTTTCTTCTTGCAAACTGCTTGCTGAACCACATCAGGCTGAGTCCCTTGTCCTGCATGGTCTCACCGTATGCAACAGCTTTGTTGGCTGGGGAAGGGGGCTGGCACGTGGATGTGTTAGGTAGCACATCAGAGTATTCTCTGAAGCAACACCAGTGGGAAAGGAGAACCTGTACTGGCCGCATGGTACCCGACTGTCTTACAGCTAAGGGAACTAACCCTTTCAGCTGCTAATGTACTGAAAAATTGCACAAAGCCTTATTGTTTTCAGCAGCTGTACAAACTGAATGGGGAGTATGTGGGGAGGGGTGCTTAATATGATGCTTGCGGACTATTCGGGCACATCTTTTTTCATAATAAGGTTTAAAATCATGTATTTTTAAAAACCAAGACTCCTTTGACAGGGTGGGTAGGTAGTAAGAAGCATACGTGTCAGCTGTCGCAGCAAGCGCTTTGCCAGCGCTCCCTCCGCACCGCGCCTGTTCCGCTTTGCCCTTCGGCCCACGAGGGGCCGCTCTCTGACCCCATCCCCCCCCGGGCGCGGTGGGGGGGGGGCGGGGGGCCCGGCTTGCCCGGGCCCGGCGCG
>JANHFX010015832.1:13695-27264 GCA_027560015.1 Chloroceryle amazona
GGGACAACAACTGCTTGTTCTGTAGAGCAATTGCCATGCATTTGGAGCCCTGCTTCCCAAAAAGGGGCCAGACATCATCTGCTGTAGTAGATAGTAGAGAATAAATCTTTGTTTTCTTTTGCTTCCGCATGCAGCATTGCCTTGCTTTTCATTAAACTGCTTTTGTCTTAACCCATGAGTTTAATCTTATTTTCTTTACCCTGGTCCAGCTGAGAGAAGGGGGGGCAGGTAGGGAGAGAGTGGCCTGGTGGGCAGCTGGCATTCAGCCAAGGTCAAACTACCTCAGTATGCAACTGTTAGACCTTGAAAGGGAAGAAAAGGAAGGTGGAATCCTTGTGGGTTTCTTCCAGATGTTCAGCTTACTGGGTGATTACCGTGAATCTTCTCATGAAAGTTTTCTCCGTGACTTGTACAGAAATTGTTACATGGATCAGAACAGAAGAACGGTGCTTTAATTTAGGTTAAATCAGTTTTAATCTAAAGATCTCAAAATATTTTACAAGCATCCTACAGCTTCCTGTTGTTGGACCTGCCATGAAAGCAAACAGCCCATGTATCATTTCTTACTCTTTTACTCTGCATACACCTTCAGCTCCTAATAACCTTCATGGAGCTGATCAAAACTATCCGTAGCTTAATAAAAAGATGCAAAGTTTACAGAATAAAACAAAGTGAACGTACTAGCATGAACCAGAAATTACAGACAGATAACCTGCTCATGTAGGATATCTGTGTGTGCATAATAAATAAAACTGCCCTAAGGTAAGGGATGGATCAGTCTTGTCTTGATTCACTTTGTTTTATGCTGGAGATTCATCCGTGTTCTGATTTGCACTATTAAAATAAGTGGGAGAGCTATTTTAAATATTATTCTGGGGAAACAGTACTCCTTTTACAGTAGCCTAATCCTCCTAACTTCATTTCAGTTCCTTTCAACGTTACATGATAAAATCAGCAACTTTAAGATGAAATGGTAGAGGTATTAACCTATAGTTCATACACAATCAGCCGTAAATGGAAATTTCAAATGTGCTAGAGACCTTGATCAAATTTGTAAACTGCAATTGTGAAGATGAATTTTAAAACTCAAGACAAAAAGCCACCCCAGACTAAGCAGAAGATAATAATCACGCCTTATCTGAGAAAAACTGTCAAGATGTTGACTTTTGTAACTTTAGCTGTTTTCCAGGAATTCAGATGATACCAGAACTCCTTGATTAAAAGGCCCAGTGTCCTACTTTGTACAATTAGCAACCGAATCGGTACAATTAGTAACGGAATCATCTGAAGACGAAACTGCAGAAGACAATTCCAAGAGCACAAGATTTTTTTTTTATGCATACGTTTTAAAGCTGTATGATATTATAATAAGATGTGATGTTAGTTTGACAGTCCTGTGTTTAACCCAATGCCTGTCCATGTGCTCAAGACATAAAGCTGAGATTTAAAATATGCTTAGATTTAAAATATGTTAAATGAATATACTTCAGTATTGGAAGAGAAAGGAAAATGTGAAGACATCAGTGAAAAAAAAACCCAAATAAACAAAAAAAACCCCAAAACACACAAACAAAAAGAACCAACCAACCAACCAACAAAAAAGCCACACAAAAAAACCCCCACCACACAGAAAAATAAAGAAAAAAAAGGAAGTATTCCAAATCGCAAGAAGTTGAACTCTTTTTCCCTTGGTTTAGATATCTGCAAGGTCTAAATCTATCCTTGACAGTTTTGTTACAGTCAGAGAATAGAAATAAGGATTTTAAGGTGTTATTCATTTGACCTGTTTGACACCTCCTACATTAAATGAATTATGCCTTAGATTCTATTAATTTGATCTCCAATGACTTCTGAGAATGCTGAAGGAGTCCAAGGTGATTAACTTAGGCACGTATGTCTACACTGTAGACACACTAAAACCAAACTGGAACCACTCAAGGGAACTCTGAACTAGCCATTCAGCCCCAATCTAACCCAACAGTGAGAAAGACAAACAAAATAACGGGATATTTTGGGCAGGCTGTACCAGCAGAATCAAACACCACAGTGTTATTGTACAAGACACTACGGACACAGAAGCTGGAATGGCATATCCAGCAGAAATGTTGTTTCCTTCAGGAGCAAGGAGGTAGAATCAGTTAGTATAAGGAAATCTTCAGCATTCTGCCTTCTATTTAAACAATTTAAATATACTTAAAACACAACAAATATACACCAAAGGCAGTAAAGACACAAACTGTGTCCTTGTAGCTTGTTGGCATGTTAAATGTTCAGCTTACTGCTCTAAACTAGCAACATTTTTTTGTTCCGATAGTTTACTATGCATTTTATCACCTTTGTAATATTACACTAAACCATACACAGACTAAATTGGGATATTAAATTGTGTCTTGTTTTAATACATGTTACAGCTTTATTTTGCTTTGAGAATTATATTCAATAAAAATCTCTCATCTCAATTCTGTGCTAGCCATTTTGATGATAGTCTTTATTTAAATATAATTCTCATTTGCTGTATGCACAGAACAGCTAAACAAATAACTGTTTTTTTTTTTTACTCTGCAATGCCATAATAGGCATTAGGTAGAAGATCAGATGCAAAAGAAATGCCTTAAGCAATCTGTCACCTTCAAAGAATTTAAGCATTCACATCCAAAACTACTATCCAGAAAAGCTGCTGATTTTGTGATGTCTCTATGCTCTTTAGGTGATGTTCTAATGCCTGGATAACAGGCCAAGGCCAAAGACTGACCTCTAGATGAACCTCATAATGTTATATTTTGTAATCAATAATTGAACTTTATTTTGCTTAATTAACCACCAAAAAGCTATTTATGTCAGGACTTTTGTTATAATGCTGATGCTGCAACAATCAGTGCTTATCACGGGATATGCAGTTAGAGCTAAAATAGATGGTGAAACAAGACATCCAGCTTGTTGAAAGGTTATACCTTGTGCTCAGAGCTAAAATAAATAGTGAAGCAGACATCCAAAGATCAGACCTTGTTGAGAAATATGTGGTTAAAGATAAAAAAGATAGGAAAACTCCCTTGGGTCTCACCCCAGGCCCTGGCAAGGCTTTGGGTGACACCAACAGGAAAGATGACAGCAGATGTTTCTGCACAAAGAAAAATGCAAGTCATCCTGACTTGATGAATTTGGTATGTAAGGATTATAAAAGCTGGATTTGGAGACCTCACTTATGACTGGATGCACTGTGTAGGACCTCCCAGTTACCAGGATGGGTTCTCCAGATCCTCTCTGCAACTGGGGCACCCAGCGACTGCAGGTCTGGATGATGGTAATGTATTAACAGGGCAATTGGTGATGTATCTTTCTTAATCTCTAAAGTTTTCTTTGGGTAGTAATCATAGAACAGTTTTGGCTGGAAGACACCTTCAAGATCATCAAGTCCAACCTTATTCCCAGCCCTATCAAAACCACTAAACTGAGTCCCTAAGCCCAACATCTACCTGGCTTTTGAACACTTCCCTCCGTAGAGCTTCCCTACCCTCCAGCAGATCAACGCTCCCACCCAGCTTGGTTTCTTCTGCGAACTTACTAAGGGTGCACTCTATCCCCTCATCCAAATCATTGACGAAGATGTTAAACAGGAGTGGCCCCAGTATTGAGCCCTAGGGGACACCACTTGTGACTGGCCACCAACTGGATTTAACTCCATTGGCCATAACTCTTTGGACTCGTCCATCTAACCAGTTATTCACTCAGGAAAGCATGTGCCCAACCAAGCCAAGAGCAGTCAATTTCTCTACTAGAACACTGTGGGAAACAGTGACAAACACCTTATTGAAGTCAAGACAGACAGCATCCACAGCCTCAGCTTCACCCAACAAGCATAGAATCACAAAATCACAGAATGGTTTTGGTTGGAAGGAACCCTTCAAGGTCTTCCAGTCCAACCCCTCTGCAGGGAGCAGGGACATCTACAACCAGCGCATGTTTCCCAGAGTCCCCACCAGCCTCGCTTGGAATAGTTCCAGGGATGGGGCAATCTACCACCTTGCTGGGCAACCGGGGCCAGGGTCTCACAACCCTCAGTGTAAAAAATACCTTCCTTCCCTCTAATCTAAATCTCCCTCATTTTGTTGAAAAGCATCACCCCTTGTCTTATCACAACAGCTCCTGCCAAAAAGTCTGTCCCCATCTTTCCGACAGGCCTCTTGAAGTACCAAAGGGCTGCAACAAGGTCTCTCTAGACCATGCCACCACATCCAGTCTTTCTTTAAACACCTCCAGGGATGGCAACTCCACCTCCTCCCTGGGCAGTCCTTTGGGCGAGGAAGAGCTTCCTAAGATCCAACGTAACCCTCCCGGGGAGCAGTTCCAGGCCATGCCCTCTCCTGTCACTGGTTGCCTGGGAGAAGAGCCCGGCCCCCGCCTGACTACAGCTTCCCTTCAGGTGGCTGTAGAGAGTGATGAGGTCCCCCCTGAGTCTCCTCTCCTCCAGGCTGAACAGCCCCAGCTCCCTCAGCCTCTCCTCATCAGACTTTCCCTCCAGTCCCTTCCCCAGCCTGGTCGCTCTCCTCTGGACCCCTCCAGCACCTCCAGATCCTTCTGGAAGTGAGGGGCCCAGAGCTGCACCCAGTACTTAAGGAGAGGCCTCACCAGTGCCCAGGGGCAGAATCACATCTCTAGGCCTGCTGGCCACACTATTTGTATCACTTTGGAGATAAATGGTAAAATAAGCCTGTTCTTTTTATTGGTGCCTGTGTCCCTTCTGTGGAACCCGTCAATTAGTAAAACATTAGGTATCTCCTTGTTTGCTTTAGAAAGGTTTATAGCCCAGTTGCTAGGCCCCTGACTAAGCCCACATTCCTAGAAGTCTAAGTAAGACATGCTTATAGCACATCCAGCAGACACGGAGAAAACTGGGGCACTAGAATTATCCCAACACTCCCCCTTTAGGATATTTATAGGGGAAAGTGACCTCCTTTCACTCCTTTTAAAACTGAATATAGCAAAGATCACAAGATTGAGGAGCTCCAAGGTGCTTGGCCTTTCTATCTATTTCACCTACTACTCTAATAGGAAGGAGATTCCTGGACTGCAATTCCTCCCCAAAGACTACCTGCAGTACAGAAGAATATTCTTTTCACCAGAGTCATCAGTGATATTAATTCAGCAGAAAAAAAAATAGTGCAGGTACTTTTTGGTTTTATTTTTATTACTTTGGATTTACACTGAGGACAGAGGTCTTAAACTACTTTGGTCTTCCATTACGTTTAATGCAATGGCCAAAGAGAACAGATGCTTCTCCAAAATATCAGAAATATTTTAGAGAACTAAAAAATATGGATCTGAGCAGAAGTCACAGCAAAGTGAACCCTCTGTCTTCAAGGAGGAAATAGAACAGTACAGAACTTCTTAATGGCACTGGAATTTGGATCTACCAAAATTCCAGACGTTTTTCCATTGAAAAGAACAGAGTCAGGATGCACATCTTACCGTCCTGCAGTTAATAGAGAAATTGTGTGGGAATGTATCCCTTCTATGATCCAGAATGTCAAATTATCCTAATGCATTCCAGAGAAAGACCTCCAGCACCTCAGACAACCTTAGAAATCCTTTAACCTTTGTCTCAACTAAGTCATCTGTGCCCACGGAAAGATGGGCAGATGTGTCCTGCCATTCAATCGGGGTCCACCACGCCGTTTTGTCTCAGCTTTTGTTGATCACAGTAACTAGCTCTAAAGCACAGAGCTGGGTCAGATGATTCAGTATTGTTCCCTCCAAGAGCAGTCAGTAATGATGCACTGCTGGACAAGGCTTTTGTTTTGCTGTTGCTCCAATAATCGTATATAAACAATTTCAAGTCAACGACGCCAAGTCTGGCAAGGTGTTCTCCTAGCCAGTGCCATTAACATGACAGTTTTTATGTTCCTACAAAAAAAAAATGAAACAAAACAACCAAACAAAGCCTTGCACAGACACAGCCATTTTGTTGAAATGTGTCATACTGTGCTGCAATACAAAACCACTCTTCCTTTAAAGACTTCCAAATGAGAAAGAACAACTATCAGGTGTTAAAACAAGATCTTGAAAAGAGTACAGTAGCTTTTAATACAAATTTTCACACTCTATACCTTACACCTTGTCTTCTGCCTCTGAAAAATCCTAAATAATTAAAAATAATAAATCAGGAAGGCACCTAATCTCTCCTTACAGCACAGGCAGAAACAGCTTCATACTATTAACAGTTCGCATACTTGTACAAATGTAAATCGTGCGTTCGCTACCTTTGTGTAGCAACTTCAACTTCAGTCACAGAGGTTCTTAAATTACTCATTGGCTGAGAAGTTTATTATCTAAACGCACACAACTTAAATTCCTTAAAAAGTCTACTAATTCTTGCCCTATTCTTTTCCTTTTTTCTAGAAGCTTTTTAAATCTTACTGATTCTCAAACTGAAGCCTACTCCTGTTGAGCTTTGTATCACCAAAAACCATGAAGAGCTTGACAAAAAATTAGCATTTACTTGGATTTGAATCCACAGAGCTTGACAGAAAGAATAAACCCAATTATTTAGATTTAAACCCACAGCATTTTACTTATACAAAAGATGTCGTTGCCTTCTATTTCATGACACTGCCTATTGAAAAGATACATACTGACAAAATAAACAAGATTTTACAAGTATTTGTGAAGTCTCACTTCTAACTTTAAACAGAATGCACCTGTAAAACAGCAATGCCACTGATGGTAAAATCATCTACTGTAAGCCACAAAAAACATATGCCTTTTTAAATTGTCACCATGTGAATACAAAAAACCCACTTTTCTTCAAGGCTAAGCCAGAGAAAAGTATGTCACTCATCACAATGTTAAAAATCAGCAGGATCCAGCAGCACAAACAAGCCTGTGGTTGTAACAGTGAAAACAGATCAAGGAAGAAAATTTCAAGCAGAGGATGAGAACCAAATGTAAAAATAGGAAGGCAGAGGACTCTTCTGAAAAAACCATGCTGTAAGGAATGGATTTGAAAGAGCTACTATGAATGGTTAAAGTGTTAAAGTGGGGGTGGGATGGGTTTGGGAAGGGGACAGGATGACTGGCTGCTGTTGTGGAGAGCTTTTTGCTCTTCTTTTTCCTACTGCATTTCCCTAAAAACATACTTGAGCCTCTTAAAATCCTGTGTTCTGTCACAAAAGTCATTTCCTCTTCCAAAATTAAGGCTAGTCATAGAGCAGCAAACATATGTGACTTACAGATATGAATTTTAAAATATAAAATGCTCTTTTACTAAAATATTTGCTGAACTACACTCTTCAGTCACTGATCTTTTTATTATCAAAATGGCCATCCAAGCATTATTAAGTATGGTAAATATCCTTGAGGTGAGCTTTTAATCAAGAGAAAGTTATTGACATGATCATAAAAACATATTCCAGATCATTTTCTAGTAGAATAATTCATGGCTGGTGCAACTAATGAAACTGGTAGAAGAGAGATTAGTGATTCTGATTTACAAAATGACTGATACTATATGAATGATAAGAACCTGAAAATGCCATTAGGCTCTTCAGCTATATTATTTATAGTCCTAGTTAACAGACAATTCTATATAGATTAATGGAAATAAATGATTTACCCCAGGAGCTGCACAACACTGCAACAGAAATTATTCTAAATTGCAATTTCATATGAGGATTCTTTCAACAGGAATTTTTGAGTAGCCTAGTAAATAAAGCCACACTAAAAGATCTCTTCATTTGGGTTTTATACATTCTGAATCATCACCGTTCTCTGTAACAATCTCTAGGAGGGGTTAAGAAAAAAACAAACCAAACCAAACCACAATCAACAGGATCTGAAAGTTCTCATCATGCATATGCAGTATTCTAAAAATTTCCCAAACTTGCCATTTAAAACTAATGGTAATAATTCAAGTCTTAAATTTTAAAAAAGAAAGCAAAAACCCAACAAAAACCTAAACCACAACACCTCCCTCTTTTCATTACCACTTCTCACCCCAGCCAGCACAAGTATTTGCCTATTGGCTCAAGATGAAATGCTTTCTCCTGCTCGCTCCAATCTAATTCCAAGTAAAATATGAACAGAATTAATACACCAATCTTAGCAGGTTTCTGATTTTACCAAGAAATAGTTACTGTCAGAAAATAATAGCCACTTCAGGTTTGCTTTCCTGCCACCCCACACTGGCTAATATACACAGCTACCCACACTGGTGCTCAATACCAGCCTTGCCCCAGGAATAAGCCTCAACATCTCCTCTCTTGTTCACACAGGCAATCCTCAGTGCTTCCCCTCCTCCCTTACTTCAGGAAACATTTGGCCATAGATGCCTCTCAGCTCTGAGCTGCCACCACCCTCTTGTGCCTTTTGCTTACATCCCAACAGGCTGTTTCCACTCTGCTGACTCCTTTTTTGAACGACACATTCCTCCACCTCCCACTTCCAGCTCTGTGTATCACTTCCCCTTTCCCTCTTATCCCCATTTCTCCATCAAGCTCTCCTGTTCTAACTAACATTGATGTCGATGAAGCCAGAGGTATGCCTGATCTTGCTGAACACTTGGAGCATGAAGGAATAGCAGCTTTCCTCTGTTTACATCAACCATATTCAAGTGAGAAAGTGTCTGGGAAAAAAAAAAGGCAGGAAGAATCCACTACATTTCGATGGCTGAAGATTCTTAAACACTTATCATTGCTAAGAATAAGTGGATTCAAATTCAAAGACACAGAGCTGCAGAGGGACAGCAGGACTTGGCTCTGTAGTAGTCTAAAGCCTGGCAAATACTTTTGCTTTAGCACAGTTGAGCCACTTTTACTCGCAGGATTGAATGCTCTGGGTCAATAAGGCCTTTGTATGACCCTCTGCTTTCACTGACTAAATGTTCCATTCTTTAATTGAGCTTTCTTAAAAAACAAAACAAAACAAAACAAAGGGGGGGACCAAAAAAGAAAAGGAAAAAAAAAAACCTAAGCCCAAATGAAACAAAATAAAGCAACCATGCTCAAATGAGTGATTACTTATGCAAAACAGTCTCAAGCTGTTAAAAAGCACAAAGTTTAGCAGTAAAATATCTTACATCCAGATTTTCATATATATTATTGCAAGTAGAGAAGATTGAATACTGGGATTCAAAAGCCCAGTGAAAGCAAGTAGCTAGAATGCCAGCTGCTAGATGTACATTTCTTTTCTGCAGAGGAAACCAGAACACAAGGAGTAGAAAATGTAGGCAGAAAAAAATCCCACAAATCTAGTTTTACAATGGCACTTAAAAAAAAATAAATGCTCCAGTTCATTCATGATTAACTAATGTGATAATATCAAAATTAACTATTTTTTAAAAATTCTTATTTCTAAATCATTGTAATCTACTTGAATTTAGGGATAATCAATCATTTTCCACTAAAACTGTAGCAGGTGCAACAGGGTATGACTTGTAACTCTTAATACCGCCTGTGGTACTATGAACCCAAGTTCCAACACATCGTAATCATTAAGATGCATGTCCCAACATGAAGATACCATCTTTTGCTTACTTGCCTACCTCTAGACCAAATGCTTTCTGAATTTCCAGTGTGAATAAATGTTTTCACTGTTCTCTTTTTTGTTGCTTATTATCCGTGAGTCATCTAAATGTTAACTATTTCTGTGAGGTAAATAAGTACCTACACAGGCGCTGCCAGGAACGTGCTCTGGTGTGGGTTTCCCACAGGGTCATAGCCTCCTTCAGACATCCTCCTGCTCTGGCGTGGGGTCCTCCTCCATGGGGTGCAGGTGGATATCTCCTCCACCATAAAGGTCCATGGGCTGCAGGAGGACAGCCTGCCTCACCGTGGTCTTCACCACTGCCTGCAGGGGAAAATCTGGTGCCTGGAGCACCTCCTCTCCCTCCTTCTTCACTGACCTTGGAGATGTTTCTCTCACATCTTCTTACCTCTCTCCTGGCTGCTGCTGCACAGCAACTTCTTCACCTTTGTAAATATGTTATCACAGAGGCACTACCACCATCGCTGATGGAGTCAGCCGGGGCCAGCACTGGGTCCACCTACGTAGCCATCTGGCATTGTCCCTGTCAGACACAGGGGAACCTTCTAGCAGCTTCTCACAGAAGCCACCCTCGTGGCTCCTCCCTACTGTAACCTTAGCATGCAACCCCAGTACAACTCACCCGGTCTCACTAGCCTTCAAGAGGTAGGAAGTGAATGGGTTAATCAGATAAGGAAGCTGGAGCAGCTGATTGTTGTCCTTCAGTGTCCTTCCACCACGGCAAGAGGTTTGCTTTAGTTACAAGAGCCTGACAGAACACTAAGGATCAGAAACCCAGTATATTTGTAAATATACAGTAACAGATCAAAGGGAGATTTCAACTTATTGTCAGGCCTTCCTAAAATTAAATGTGGCTTTTGTTTTGCTACCCGACAAATAAATTCTCCAGGATGCTCAGTCTACACATTATTAGATCTGCTAGAACTGCATGCAGAGACTGATAACACCCTCAGTTAAAACAGATATACTTTAGATGTAATCTGAGGTAAACAGTCTATCAGCTTTACTTTTGAGATATGAGAAGACATTTGCAATAAAAACCAGCAAAGCACTAGTTTTAAATGTCCTGCTTAATCTTTAAATCTTGTGGGTTTTATCAGTGAAGCTACAAATAAAACCAATGTCTCCTCTCACCTATATCCTAAGACTGCCATTTCTTATAATTCATACTTTAGAAAATACATTTTGAAAGCAATTTGATCCGGGTTGCATTCTGGGCAGCTGTCAAACAGATATTCAACTTTTTCCTTTTTTTTTGCTTTCTTGAAGAGCACATTCTTCTGAAATGCACTTTTCCTTAGAAAGAAGAAATGCATTTTCTCCGTGTTCAGGACTGTACCTGGATACTGCGATAGGCCTTGTCACATCAGCTCAGTCACATTCCACTGACTTGCATTTTATACTGCAAAATGAATATACAATGACTTCTGGATTGCAGAAGATGGTACAACACGAGTGCAATGCTCTTGCCTGCAATGAGGTAATACTTGCAATCCTGGAGTTAATATTACCTGCTAGGGGCATGTAGCCTCCTGTTACTTCTGTACAGGATTTTTGTTAGCCTTCCTATCTGTTTCATACCAAATTTGCAAAGACAGCTTCCTAAATTCCACGGCAACTAACGGCAAAAGCTCATATAAATCCACTGACAATCTGGACACCTGCCTCAAAACCAAAAGCTTTGTAAGATCACAGAAGGGACAAATGGGAAACCAGAGAGTTAACAGGCTCTGAAATGTTTATACAGTATTCCGAGAAGCGAAGGATAACGAACAGCTAGAATATTAATGTTAGAAGGAATGGCATGTTCAGGTAGGGTGGGTAGGGAAGGCAGTTTAAGAAGAACAGATAAAAAAATCCTGTACTTGAAAGGATTGATCAAGTGCACAGAGAGGGTAAGAGGCTGTCTAAATCAGCAGCAGTACACAACAGCAATGCAGAGAAAGATCTGGATGCTAGCGTGTTACCTCATGGCAAATAGATTTCAACAGTGTCGTGATGGTGAGGAAAAAATAAAATAAAAATTAAAAAATAAAGTAAAAGTAACACAAAAGAAAGCCCTGAAAGGAGGACTGTCTCTGAGACACGCAAAGCCATTGTTTTCATTTCTACAGCACTGCACTCAGATGTGGAGCAGTCCATAGGCTGGCACTTCAAAGGGTACCAACCAGAAAGGTTCCAGAGGAAAAGGATGAACCTGATCTTATGAGTAAAAAATTCAAAGGAAAAGGGACTGTTTAGTTTAGCAAGGAAGGAAAGCAAGGACAAATCTGACAACCAGCTTCAAACATAGGAGGAAAGCTAAAAGGGAGCCCTTCCTCATACCCATTAGGATTAGATAAAGAAGGAATGGATAAGGTAATATAAAGGCTGATTTAGGTCAGACAAAAACAAACAAAAGAATATTTAAGCTCTGACAGGACACTCGGGGAAGTTGTGAAATCACTACCCACAGGACCTGCACAGTCTGATTCTGCCTCCAGGCAGGGAGAATGGGCGGTGTTACTGACTGCACAAAGACCTTCTTGCCCTGTTTCTATGATTTCCGTGATTCTCCCTCAAGGACAAGAGTGAAATGGGACTTATCTCTGTAGTTACAGGCAATGGCAGGGAAAAATGGCAAGTAATATGTGTATAAAAGGGCAGAAGATAGAAAGCTACACAAAGAAATACAGTAACTGACACAATCAATGTCTCCAAGCACTGCAGTATGTATCTGCATTTCCCTCCCCCATCAATACCTCTAGCATTTATAAATTATCAGTGCAATCCTGGAAATTCCTCGAGCGGACAATAATAAAAAGGCTGGTCTGTCTCCCTCTATAACTGAACTTAACGCATGGGATCATTAGGGTTGGAAAGGACCTCTAGGATCATCCAGTCCAACCTTCTTCCTAACATCTCTCTATCCACTAGACCATCACCTCAAGAGTTATGTCCACTCGTTGTTTAAACGCCTCCAGGGATGGTGACTCCACCACCTCCCTGGGCAGCCTGTTCCAGTGCCCAACCCCTCTCTCTGTGAAGAATTTTTTCTTAATATCCAATCTAAACCTTCCCTGATGCTGCTTGAGGCCATTTCCTCTTGTTTTATCATTAGTAATTTGGGAGAAGAGACCAACACCAGCCTTGCTACAACCTCCTTTCAGGTAGTTGCAGAGAGCAATAAGGTCTCCTCTCAGTCTCCTCTTCTCCAGACTAAACAACCCCAGTTCCCTCAGCCTCTCCTCATCAGGCAGGCTTTCCAGACCCTTCACCAGCTTCGTTGCCCTTCTCTGGACCCGCTGCAGCATCTCAATGTCTGTCTTCACAGAATCAGAGAATATGTGATATATGGTTGGAAAGGACCTCCTAGATCACCGAGTCCAACCATACCCATAACAAATGAACACCAAAAAAAACCAAAACACCTAAATACCCTGATCACACAACTTCAAAAACCACTTGGAGAGAGGGGCCCAAAACTGGACACAGTACTCAAGGTGAGGTCTCATGAGTGCCGAGTACTGAGGCACATTTGATCCCTTCATCCAGGTCATCAATAAGGAGATTAAACAAGACTGGTACCAAAACTGAGCCCTGAGGGACACCTCTTGTCACTGGTCACCAACTGGGCTTAACACCATTTACCACCACTCTCTGGGCCTGGCCATCCAGCCCGTTTCTAACCCAGTGAAGAGTCCCCCTGTCCAAGCCATGAGCCACCAGCTTCTCCAGCAGAATGCCGTGGGAAACGGTGTCAAATGCCTGACTGAAGTCCAGGCAGACAACACCCACAGCTCTTCCCTCATCCCCTGGGTGGGTCACCTGATCGTAGAAGGAGATCAGGTTGGTTGAACAGGACTTGCCCATCATGAACCCACGTTGGCTGGGCCTGATCCCCCTGTTGTCCTGCACTTGCAGTGTGATCACCCCCAAGATGAACTGTTCATAATCTTCCCTGGACCCGAGGCCAGGCTGCCAGGCCTGTAGTGCCCCGGATCCTCCTTCCTGCCCTTCTTGTAGATGGGTGTCACGTTGGCAAGTCTCCAG